>PNEQ01110142.1:0-13425 GCA_003012365.1 Medauroidea extradentata
TTTCTGCCTTGTACTTTCACAAGTTTCTGCCTTGTACTTTCACAAGTTTCTGCCTTGTACTTTCACAAGTTTCTGCCTTGTACTTTCACAAGTTTCTGCCTTGTACTTTCACAAGTTTCTGCCTTGTACTTTCACAAGTTTCTGCCTTGTACTTTCACAAGTTTCTGCCTTGTACTTTCACAAGTTTCTGCCTTGTACTCTTAAAAACTATCTACAAAATAATTCATAAAATGTACTGTATCAAAGCTAATTTATGCTTTACAATCATTTTTTTTTATTTAAAATGCTTTTGTTAAATTTTACGATTATTAAATTAAGAAAAGAAAATTGCTCGTTGCAGGATTCAAATCTGCAACCTCTTGTTTGATGGTCCGTTACCTTAACCACTACACCACACTAACAACTATGGGGGTAACGTTACCTTAACCACTACACCACACTAACAACTATGGGGGTAACATGTTCATTAAAGATGCATATATGTAATAATTTTTAATTTAACATTTTAACTTAATTTAAATAATTAAATATATTAATTGTCTTGACATGTAACAAACAGATTTGCTTTATTTGTTTTTTCTACAGTCTAGTAAATTAGTACTTTACAAGGACTTCCCTTGTACTTTTACAAGGTTTATCTTTGTAACTTCATAAATGAAATGTTGCACAAAGGGAATCCTTGTAAATTTTCAAAGTCTTTTACAGTGAAAAATGTCAAGAAGTTTGTTCTTAAATCTTACAGATCTCTAATACTGGTTTAAATAATTGATTTAAACAATATAATATTTTCTAGGTGAATACTATATACGAGTACGATCGAGTCGCAGACCGCATTGTTGGGCCACACAATCAGGTTCAAGTGATTATGGCACGGGGACTTATGTCCTCCTGGAAGCAGCCTGTTTTCGTCGACTTCGACAAGATACTAACAGCGGAGGTACTTAATTCCATTATTACTGAATTACACCAGGCTGGTTATCAAGTTGTGGCATGTGTAGGGGACTGTGGCGGAGGTAATTTGGGGTTGTGGAAAGAACTAGGCATATCGATCGGCAAGAGTCACTTCGTTCACCCCGTGTTAAAGGACTGTTATATGTACTATTTTCCTGATGTCCCACACTTGCTTAAATTATTACGGAACTGGTTACTCGATTGTGGATTCTTGTTGCCCAGTGGGGAAATTGTAAACCAAAATCCCATAAGAGAAATAAACTTTGCGGCGGCAACAGAAGTGCGTTCATGTCACACATTAACCATGCTTCATGTTGAATGTGAGAAAACCCATATCTTCCGTATATCGTATACTATTCTTCCACACTCAAATGTTGAAAATCATGTACTAAGGTAGCAAACACTTTTGCAAGTGGAGAAAGTATTCCCTCGACCCCGTTAATAATTTGCAAGACACTGTGATGGTATTGAAAAAAAATTACCCAAATGTTACCTATGAAGTCAATCGTGTTCCAACACTTTCACTACCATTCTTATGCGAGCCACAAGTGTTGTCAAAATAAATCGGTCAGACATTCTCCAAACGCCGGTTGCAAAACGTTTGAATATAACTTATAATAGCCTTTTATGACTGTGCACAGCTAATAACAGTTACATATGTAATGCAGGCTGTAAGAAAATTAAATGAAATGAGAAAATATACGGAACAATATCCGTATATCATCCGTATATCTTCCGTATATCGTATACTATTCTTACACATTCAAAAGTTGAAAATAATGTACGAAGATAGGACACACTTTTGCAAGTGGAAAAACTAATCCCTCGACCCCCTTAATTATTTGCAAGACACTGTGATGGTATTGAAAAAAAATTTCCCAAATGTTACCTATTAAGTCAATTGTGTTCCAACACTTTCACTACCATTCTTATGCAAGCCAAAAGTGTTAGCAAAATAAATCGGTCAGACATTCTCCTAACGCTGGTTGCAAAACGTTCGAATATAACTTATAATAGCCTTTTATGACTGTGCACAGCTAATAACAGTTACATATGTAATGCAGGCTTTAAGAAAATTAAAATAACACGAGTAGGTATACGGAACAATATCCGTATATCATCCATATATCTTCCGTATATTGTATACTATTCTTACACACTCAGGCTTAAAGAAAATAGAAATGAAAGAAGAATGTATACGGAAGAATATCCGTCTACCTTCCGTATACCTTCCTTATATCCTATACTATTCTTACACACTCAAAGCTTGAAAGTCATGTACGAAGGTAGTAAGTACTTTTGTAAGTTAAGAAAGTATTGCCTCGACCCCCTTTCATCAATTGCAACACACTGTAACGGTTTTAAAAAAAATTTTGCAAATTTTGCCTATTGTGACAATCGTCTTCCAACGCTTTCACTTACATTCTTATGCGAGCCACAAGTGTTGTCCGAATAAATCGCTCAGACGTTCCATTCACGTAACGCCGGTTGCAAAACATTCGAATATAACTTACAATTGTGTTTTTTAACTGTGCACAGCCAATAACAGTTCAATATTTAATGCAGGCTTTAAGAAAATTCGAATAACACGATCAGCCGCACACAACTATTTCCGTATACCTTCCGTATATCTTCCGTATATCCTATACTATTCTTACAGATTAAAACGTTGGAAATAATGTACGAAGGTAGCAAACACTTTTGCAAGTTGAGCAAGTATACCCTCGACCACCTTCATAATTTTCAAGACACTGTGATGGTACTTAGAAAGGGAAAAATTTAAATAACAGGAGTAGGTATAAGGAACATTGTTCCGTGTACCTTCCGTACACCTTCCGTAGATCGTACACTATTCTTAC
Source organism: Medauroidea extradentata (assembly GCA_003012365.1). NCBI lineage: Eukaryota > Metazoa > Arthropoda > Insecta > Phasmatodea > Phasmatidae > Medauroidea > Medauroidea extradentata. The sequence continues at coordinate 2,811 of PNEQ01110142.1, forward strand.
ACACTCAAAGGTTGAAAACATTGTACGAAGGTAGCAAACACTTTTGTAAGTTAATATAGTATACCCTCGACCCCCTTTAATCAGTTTCAAAACACTGTGACGGTTTTAAAAAAAATATGCTAAATGTGACCCATCAAGTCAATCGTGTTCCAACACTTCCACCAGCATTCTTATGCGAGCCACAAGTGTAGTCGAAATAAATCGCTCAGACATTCAATTCACGTAACGCCGGTTGCTAAACGTCCCAATATAACTTTTAATAGCGTTTTGTAACTCTGCACAGCTAATAAGAGTTCCATATTGAATGCAGGCTTTCATAAAATTGCAATAACACGAATAGCAGCACCCAACTATTTCCGTATACCTTCCATATACCTTCTGTATATCCTACACTATTCTTACATATTAACAGGTCCACAATAACGTACGAAGATAGCAAACACTTTTGCAAGTGGGAAAAGTATTACGCCGAATCCCTTAATACGTTACAAGACACTGTGATGGTATTTAGAAAGGAAAAAATAGGAATAACACTAGTAGGTATACGGAACATTTTTCCGTACACCATTCGTATGTCGTACACTATTCTTACACACTCAAAGGTTGAAAACAATGTACCAAGGTAGCAAACACTTTTGTAAATTAATATTGAATACCCTCGACCCCCTTTAATCAGTTTCAAAACACTGTGACGGTTTTAAAAAAAATATGCTAAATGTGACCCATCAAGTCAATCGTGTTCCAACACTTCCACCGGCATTCTTATGCGAGCCACAATTGTTGTCGAAATAAATCGCTCAGACATTACATTCACGTAACGCCGGCTGCTAAACGTCCCAATATAAGTTTCAATAGCGTTTTGTGACTCTGCACAGCTAATAAGAGTTCCATATTTTATGCAGGTTTTAAGAATATTGCAAAAACACGAATAGCAACACCCAACTATTTCCGAATACCTTCCGTATATCCTATACTATTCTTACATATTAACAGGTCCACAATAATGTACTAAGATAGCAAACACTTTTGCAAGTGGGAAAAATATTACGCCGAACCCCTTAATAAGTTACAAGACACTGTGATGGTATTTAGAAAGGAAAAAATAAAATAACACGAGTAATGGTACGGAACAATATCCTTATATCTTCCGTTTATATTCCGTACTTCATGTACTATTTATTCGTATTTGTTTATCGTCAATTACTACGTAGGTTGCTAAACTTTGCTAAATCGCGAAATTTTTTGCACACCGACTCTACATTACTTGCAACACACTGTCATAATTTAAGAAAATTAATTTCCTATGTGCCCACTCTCCGACTAATATTTACACTATACATATTATTTCCACCTCAACTTATATAAATATATGTATACATAAAAATACATATATACATATGTAATACCTATATAATGTACGAAATAATTAACCTACGTAAGCTATACGAAACGATTTCCGTACATCTCACGTGACGTCATACATGGCTATCTTACAGTGTCCGCGTCGAAATTCATTAACAATGACTAATTAGAAGTACAAAAAAATTTGTACCGGCTAAAATAAAAAAGTTACGAGAAAATTGACCATTTCAAATAATAAAGCTAATTAAGTTGCATAGGGGAAAAATAATTTCAAGTGCTAATCTATTTCGAGCGAGAAATTACGGCCGTTTGAAATTTGATTTCCTTACAGCGTACGCGCTCAGGTAATACTGTATACGCGCGTACGCTGTAAGGCGGCGGCAACTCGCCAACGGAACTCAACTTATTGCGCGGCAACACATTATATGCGGTAATTTGGGCCCAGCGTGGTTGTTTTCACTTACAGTTTCAATCTCGGACGTTTTTCTGCACAAATACTTGTCTTCAGTATGTTAATTACTGCTTTTTTTCCAGTTTTAGAATAGCTGTACAGTCATTGCGTGCAGTCGCAGCGGCCAATTCAAAGTTTGCAACGTCCGCGGTCGGTCAGTGATGCCACCACCGTAAATTGGTAGTGTGTTCACGACGTTGTTTCTTTTCGTTAAATTAAATGAAATAAAGAAAACATTAATATTCGGATGTTCAAGTCAATGTAGGAAATCATTTTTCATACAAAACAGTTTAAAGGAATGTCATATCGGTATAAACGATACGTAGAAGATGTGATACTTTTCTATCGAAATAGATAAAATGACGGTACTAAACATGGCGGACGTGTTTTATGCATTTCCCCTCGCCAAAGATGAACAAACAGTTCCCTTAGCAACCGCTAGATGGAGATAAACGTAATACGTTTGCATCGAGTGATTTGCATCTATGTTAACTTCCTTCCTAACAAAAAACAAATTCTTCCCTGCAACCGTTATTTTTCGAACGTCTTGTTACCAATTGGCAACTTTTGTGCAACTCTCTGCAGGTAAGTCGTACTTGATACACTAGCTTTGTTAATTATTATCGAGTGTCGGGTATACGGTGTTATGCGGAACGACATTTTTTAAATTTGGAATCCGTATATCGGACACACGGATGAAATGTCGTTGCGCTTAAACATACGGTAACGGATGCAAAGTGGCGGTGTCCATTGCTCGCTCCAGCATCTCCCATCCTTGTGAAGTTGTTCATAGTGTGTGTTCACACGCAAAAATTATAACGTACGTAATTTCGTTAAAACGAACGGCATTAATACATTTCGTGTTCACTTGTACCTAAGAAATAGAAATTAATGTTTTCCTTAGCAAGTACACGGATTTCACAGTTGACATGAAATACACGTTGCAGCTTTCTGTATTTGTGTGTGACATTTATTCCTGATCACATGTTACTATACGGAATACTGTATTGTACGTGCGTAGATATTTTAGTTACATGAAAGAAATAAATGTACATGATTTAATGATTTGCAATTCGGTTTTGCAACAAAATTGTTAGTAACTTGTCAACAAGTACGTCTTATTAAATTTACGACATGTTCCTACTGCCTTTGTGCAAGTTTATGATGTATGTAGTACAAGTTTCGTACGAATACGAAGAGTAGTTTTATTTTTACGACATGCTTTCCTGCCACGCGTCGGAGAGTACAGTTTACTTGCACTTGCACTATAATAACTAGTATTTACAAGTTAATGTAAGTCAGAAACAAGTTTAGCTACTAAGGACATTGGCGTACGTTTCATACGTAAAAATGAATACGTTACATATCGCTCTGTCGACGCAAATTCGCATTTGAACGTTTGAATTTGAATAGAAAGAAATGAGCTCGCCAGTTTGCAGTAAAACCAACTGTAATAAGCAAGGTGTTTTCCGATATGCGTTGATATGAATTATATTTGCGTTTGTATTGAAGCGAGCGAAAAAATTAAGGTACATAGAAAACACACATGTAATTTACAACTGCAAGTTAATGCAAATAGTAATGATGGCTTTTCTTAATTAACGTGTGCTGTACGAAAAATTAACCTTCCACTTGCACTAGCTAGCAATTTGCTTCCGTCACAGGTAAAGGGAGCATCACGTGCGACATGCCAACTACAGTCGGGTTACTACTCTTTTCGGAATGCATTCCGAAAAGGGTAGTAACCCGACTGTAGTTGGCATGTGGCACGTGATGCTATTATTTTGTAAATGTATTCCGAAAATTTAATGATCCCTTTACCAGACGCGCATGCCACTACTCGCACCATGACAGACGCATCCATCAGTTATTCTGTGAATTACGCTCTGTTCCATTTACCATTCTCATGACATGAAAGACAAGCGCACAAGTACAATGTAACACTTCACGTCCGTTACAAACGAACACCGTACGGTCCACTTATTTCGCACACCCGGTCGCCAGCAATTCCCTCCAATTTGAAATCGGCCTAACTAATACAATTGACAAGTATGTACAATACTCGGACAATTACATTGCACAGTTGCTATTTGCTATTGTTGCTTTCGGCGTGTTATTAGGTTACTCCGACAACGCCGTCAACAATCCAATTCATTTCGGACTAAATTTACAGAAGAAAAAATCCAAAAAAAAATTTATCTATTCTAAATTCCTAGTACAATTTGGCCATTTCAAAATTCGGTCTTAAATACTAGCAACATCGGACAACTCTCTACAGTACATTGACTACAAAGTTTGTAAAAATTTCCAACAAAAAGAAACGTTTATGGTGTACCGTGTGTGACGAAAATTCATCTGGAAGGTAATTATGTCGTGGCGAAAATTATAATCGGAATTCCATTTCACGTCATGTTTGGCAACGTTCGTCGTGTTCGGACATCTCGTGTCGCAAAGGAGCACGGAATGTTGGGATAATTGTAAAGTGACGAGTTGTCGAGCTGCTGACCCCCGTCTACATTTCATGTATCCTACATGCCAGTGGACGAGCACTGTCTCGTCCGACAGGCGGTAACCAATTCTTCGGCGCAGAGTCGCGGCGAAATGAGAACATGCGTCGTTTCACGATTCTTTGTCCACCGTAAAACCATTACGCATTAGAGAAAAGTGTTATTATTTTTTAACTTTTGAACTTCATGTAATCTGGTTGGATGTGAACGTGTATTTCAGAAACATTGTCTTTCTTTTGTTACAGTTGGAAGTAGCTGAAATTGCTGTACGACTTTCAAGGTTTCATTTTTAACTGCTTCGTTCTGCCCGAAATGGAAGGTACGTTATGTGACACATGCCGAATGTAATTTTTCACCCTTACACACCGATGTCCTTTTCCCTCGACTACATTTATAATGCAACCACATTTCTTATGTTGAATTGCTCAAACAGACTTGTCGCCGCTGCAAACGCGAGGCCAGAGGAGGAGGGCTGCCGGTACGGCAGGTAGCACCTGCGTAGCCGACGGTGGGGGCGAGGTGCCACCGGCAGTCTCTCCTCCGGCGCCGGCCCAGCCGTCGCAGGAGGGCAGCAGCGGCATGCGGGGCATGGACGCCGATTCGCCCACTGCAGCAACCTTAGCCGGCCAGGGGGTGGTCGAGGTCGCAGCGTCGGAGCAGCAGCGCCAGGTGGTTGTGCTGGCCGTGCTGCCGCGCGGTTACGGGCATGTGGCGGTGAGGCCGTTCCTGCCTCCCGCCACCACACTGGAGGAGGCCTTTCATCCCCTGATGGCCAGGCGGTATGAGAACGTGGGCCTAAGTCTGGGCGTAACGCCTTCCACGGCCGCCCACGCAAGACGTGAGTATGCATAATTGTAGAATAGGAAACATTTTTAATCGCCCACATTACACATGTCGACCCATTTGCCGACACCATGGCTAAATTTTGTAACGTCCCGACGTTCCGAAGGTTACTGCAAGTGTACATCCTCTTCTTCAGTGTCACGATCGTTGCTGGAGATCAGCCGCCTTGTCATGGGGGATGACCTGGCATTCCTCTTGCTCCTGGGCGACGTGTCCGGCTCTGTGCGGAACGATCTGTACAGGGTCGCGCAGGTCGCCCAGGGCGAGGTGGAACTGCTGGGAAACCTCCCGGCGGCACCTGCCCCGACGACACCACCGCCGGCAGCCGATGTCGGCGAGGTGCCATTTGGCGCGGCCCCACAGGCGCCACCGTCTCCTCGGGAGCCGGCCCGCGAGGCTGCAGAGGAGCTTCGGGAGGGGGAGCAACGAGGCGGCGAGGAGGACGTCGCCACGTCGCCGCCGCCACCACCAGAGGTCCGGGTGTACCGACACCAAGAGACGGGCCGGGGCGTGATAAGCACGCAGGAGTGCGTGCTTGACACCAAGAGACGGGCCAGGGCGTGATAAGCACGCAGGAGTGCGTGCTTGACACCAAGAGACGGGCCGGGGCGTGATAAGCACGCAGGAGTGCGTGCTTGACACCAAGAGACGGGCCGGGGCGTGATAAGCACGCAGGAGTGCGTGCTTGACACCAAGAGACGGGCCGGGGCGTGATAAGCACGCAGGAGTGCGTGCTCATCGAGAGCACAGCCTATCACGCCCTGGTGTGGCCCGACGCGGAGCGTCTGCCTGCCGCCACCGTCGCGCGGCGAATTCTGGAGGCGGTCCTCTCCAAGGAGTTCCTCTTCCCGCGAGGACAGGAGAGGCCGTCCTTCGCCTCTGTGCCCAGAGGCGTGAAGCTGCTCGCCCGAAGTAAGTGAATGCGAAAATTTTGTACTTATTGGAAGTGTACTTGCGCAAATAGATGCGAAATGCTGACGTGAACTTTGTGTTGAAATTTTTGCAGGAGTGCTGAAGGCCCACGGGCACAGGGAGTCGCCGCGAGACCGCGACGCTGTGCTCCGTGGGTGCTTCCATACCATCACCGGGCGAGCGGCGGAGCACAACAAACGCTCGAAGAAAAGGGCACAGGAGCGAGCAGCCGCGCGGCAGGCCCGCAGGCAGACCACAGAGGGAGGTCCGGACCCTGGCGACGTTGCCGTCGAGGAGGTGCACGGTGAGACCAGCGACTCCTCCTCCTTTTCCGACTGATTCTTCTTCTATTTTTCTCTTTTTCCATTAATTAATTCATAAATAAATTTATATTTTTCTGGCAATTTTTTCAACAATTAATTTAATAATTAACGTTTGACTAATTTTTTTAACATTTTTCCCTTAAATTAATTTTTTTAATCATATTTTTTTTTTACAATTTTTCCCTTCATCTAAGTCATTGAAGTGTACAACCTGTTTTAAATTATATAATATTTTAAAATTTAAAAATAATTAACAATTATTGTAATGTTTTTCCTTGTTGGGGTGGTCGGCCCGTGGGAGTGTGGGACTACCCACGGACCACACGGCCGCAATCTCGCAACAACCGTCTGTGCCCGTGGGCCCTCGACACTCCTGCAAATTCGAAACGTAACTTTCTCACAAGCATTTCGCATTGCTTTGTACAAGCTGTGAAGCTAAATGTCAACATGACATTCACATGATCATTTCGCATTTATTTGTAGTAAAAAGTGATACTTTAAGGTAATTGGATGGACAAATTAATGGAATAAATTTTTTTTGTTGCATTCCTTTTTCTACTTTAATTTTTTTTGTTGCATTCCTTTTTCTACTTTAATTTTTTTTGTTGCTGAAATTTGTTTTTTTTCCTAAGCATTACTCCTTTATGCCTCTTACTTATTCATGTCTAAATTGACTGTCCAAGACATCTGCTTATTACTGCATCGCTTGCGAAACCATTCACTTACAACTCATCCTGCATGCTTACGTGAATTTCCAGCATGTCTTCACCTGCCTCGTGTCATGCTGTAAGCCAATGACGCACATCGCCACTTCTCCATGAACACACATAAAGCATTGTCTGTTGTTGGTTTGGCGAACACTTATGAGTTGTAACAATGTCGTGACATGGAACTCTGATCCGGAGACCTCGGTTCGAATTACGTACACGACACCTTTTTGTTAAATTTGTATTTTTTATGTTTTATTGAAAACTCATTTGAATTCATTATTCCACAAGATAGTGAGAAGTGCTGGGACACTCAGGAATGTGTAGAAGAAAGCACAGACAATGATTCTATATCACAAGAAAACTAACTGTCCTTAATTTCATGCTGATTTTTAGTGTTTAGTTATTTTGTAATTCTTTAGATTCGTTCAGTGGAAGGCTGTATTTTCATCTAGACTCATACAAATAAAACATTCCTACATAAGACAATTGAGTAGTAATAGAAGAGTTTGGACTAAGAAAAAAAAGATAATCAACCTACATTGTGGTATTTTACATAATGCCACATTTTAAAATGTATCTTATTTTTTGTCTTTATTTGTAAGCAAATTTCAATACAGTATTTTTGAACAAACAAATATAATAAATCCAACTAGACAACTGAACCAAGTATTTGAACCAATTTCAGCTCAGTTTCGTTTGAATTATAATGGCTTAATATGCCATAGTGAACTAAGTTATAATTTTTTTATTGGGTTGTCATGGTCTAGAATTGTGTGCAAACATGTAACACAAACGTATTTAATACCAAAAACATATTCGGCCAAACTTGTTAAGTATTAAAGCAAATTATCCTTGGTTCATTGTGGCCTTTTTGAACAATGTCATATAATTTGGTTATTTTTTATTAATGAAATTCGTGACTAGAAAGCATGAACGATATCTGAAATAAAACATGTGTTATTTATACCAACACTGAAGTCCAGGGTTTATGTCCTAACTAAAAACTCATTTTCCTAACATTTACAAAATCGTACTTGGTTCAGTGTGGCATCAGACCCTCCAATTTAAAAGATTAGTATAATTACAAAGACACAACAGACATCAGACTCGAATACATATCAGAACACACACAAGCAAAATCTTACACAAGATTAAAATAATAGACACAAATACATGCTTTTGCGATCATACATCTGAACGAACAGTAGAACATCTTTTGTACACATGTACAATATATACACAAAAAAGAATAATATTAATACAGCAATTAACTCTAGAAAACGAAACATGGCCACTCACTGATAAAAGTAACTTATACAAGAAACCATACTCAGTACACATATCAAAATTTATTAAGATAATATACTAAACCAACAGGACTCAAATGGAAATTTAAACCACAAAGAAAACAACAAAAAAACATGTAATTCTGTAGAATTGTGCACCACATGCGACCCAATTAGACTAAGTTTATGTATTTTTATTTAATTATATTATTTTATGTTTTACATTATTTTATTTTCGTTTTTGTATTTGTACTATTCTAACTTAAATCAAAATTACAATTGTTACTATTAGGTGTGGAACCTGTGTATGTTATATAATTAGGTTTTTATTTTATTTATTTATTGTTGTTTCTGTGTATTGTGCATCAATTTAATTTTTTTTTTGTATCTTATATATGTATATATAAAGTGACATTAATTTCTCATCAACTAAATTGTTAAAAATCAGTTTCTCCCCAGGCTCTGGTGGTGTGAGGGCTTAGCTATCAGGCCCGTGGGCTGAAAAGCTAGTGGGAACGCGCGAGGCGCGATCATCATCGGGGCTGGGGGAGGAACTGACATGTGGGATTACTATTATGTTTGGCTATCCTTTATTATTGTAATTATGTGGCATTTATGTGTAAGGAAAAGAAAGAAAAGTTTTTTTGGATATTGTAATCTTGTAAATTTAGTAATCATTGAATTATCCTGTTAATTAAAAAAGTATATAATTTTCTTATTTAACACTGTTCTGTTATGTAATTATGTTCTATTATTTGAAAAAAGTAAAAAAGAAAAATAGTAATAAAATGGAGAAAAAAAAGAAAAAAAGGGGGGCTTGGGTCGACGGGCGGCCGCCTCCACGTAGCTCCCCATGGGTTAGGGGCTCATTGGGAGTTTCTCCATTCCCTATTGTGGGAGCTTGCACTCTAGGGGTTAAACTAAATTGTTAAAAATGAGGTGCTCTTGCGCCTCCAGTGGTGGAAGGCTTAGCCGTCTGGCCCGTGGGCAGATAAGCTAGCGGGACCGAGCGAGGCGGGATCATCATCGGAGTCTCGGGAGAAACCAACATCCTGAAATGTGGAAGGTGGCATATGTAAGTGAGGGTACTTGCTTTCCGTTCCGATCTGAATATGTCATGTGAAACATAGATGGATGTAATTTACTTAATTTACTCATTTAAATCTTATTTTCTGATAAAAACATCTTGCAATTTCAATCAATAAAGTCAATTGTTAATATTTTAAAGTTATATAAAATAGAAAACGAGCTCCCAGGTTAAGTGCCACCCTCCTAAGTTAGGATCCCCGGATTCCCATGCCTTAATAACTTGACAGTGAATTTCAAACTAGCAGTAACATCTAATTCCAATTTAAATATAATTATCTTTTTTAATATATTTATATATATTCAAATTTATTAAGTAATAACTGATAATATTAAATATAATTTTTTCTGGCCCTACCCTCTGTATTCATATCAACATTTACTAATCACATTAAATTAATAATTTAATGCACCGTCTGGAGACAGGATCGCGAGGCCCAGGCATGGCTCGCTTGGCGCTACAGTTGCGCACCGTCACCAAAATGACGATAATATAAACATATAATATCTAAACTTATAATCTAAACATGTAACACTAAAAATACATCTCAAAATACTGTTAGGCATAAAAAGGAAGGAGCTGCGACGAGGCCCAGGCAAGAGTGTGCGTGGCCTGGAAAACTCCTCCGACCTGCCTGCAGATGGTGTTGAGTAATCTATGACATAAAAATTCCCCAACAGTTGGTTCCATTACTTAAATAAATGACATAATTTTCAATTTTCAACCAAATTTTAGCTTTAATCCCAATTAAAATCATAACACAAATCTATATTCAAAATTAGCCCAGTGATGGCCTTGCGGCTGGGGACTGGGAACAGCGGTTAATTATATTTTTTGTCCCCAGTGGGGGCGGGTAGTTGCCATGGGTCGCTTTGCGACGGTTAGGAGGTGCGCCATATCAGAAGATCGGCCAGGGCAACCAGCCTGTCATGGGTGTAAGGGTGCGCACACGTAGAAAGCTGGTTTCCGGCGCTTGTGAACCAGCGCTGACAAGCGGCAACCAGCGCGAACAAACTTATGCATGATGTTAAATGTGACCGCACACAACGGACGCGTGTCGGCGCTGGCTACCAGCTGCTGCCAGCGCCGACAAGCTTACAAGAATGTTTGGAGCATTTATTTCCAGCGCTTAGT
>PNEQ01110143.1:0-13424 GCA_003012365.1 Medauroidea extradentata
AAATTTAAATTTTGAAATTTTTTATTTAACATAAACATTTTTTGTAACGGGTTTTAAATGCTACAGGCCATAGACAGTAACGCGTAGTTTTGATATGATTTTTTTCATTTCTTTATGTTAACTGGTTTTCAAGTTTTGTATGAAGTAAAAATACGCAAATTTTGACTTTGAAGTGTCATTACGGGAAAACTAGATGAGCAAATTTTTTTCCGTTAGAGATATATGTACTCTCAAGTAATGTGTGCAAAACTAACACTATTTCATACAAATATAAAATTATGTTTTTTCCCCACTTGGTCTTCGTCTGTCCGTTAACTCCCACCTTCAAACAAGTCAGTGCTCTTACGCTCCGTTAGCCAAGCTGGGCGTTATTTTGCGCGTTCCGAGGACTAGAAGTGTCGGAAGCGGTAAGGGTGACACAGTAAGCGCCTAACCGTAGTCGCTAGGCGCAAGTCAATCTCAACTGGCAGGCGGTCTCTTCTAGCCGAATGTCATTATCTAGGGTTGTCATTGAGTATTTTATCCATATTAGCTTCGTAGAAAGCGTAGAAATCAACTGATGATTTCAGCGTTTATTTATCTACCGCGCAATTAAAGCCCCATAGGAAAATGAATAATAGTAAAGCTCTGCGCGCCAGCTGCGGGGTTTGCATGTAGAGGCGATAATGCAGTACACACACCCACCGACGTCACTCTTAACGTTCCATCGGTTTTGTGCCTCACATACACCAACGCAGCCTACCTAGATAATAACCTTAAAGGTGGGGGGAGGTGGTTAGGGGTTCTACCCCCCCCCCAAATTAGCCACAAACAGAAATGAAAAAAAAATTAAAAGATTAAACATATTTGACCAGTGCAATATTCAAAGTTTCTTTACGAAAAACTGCTAAAATAGCACAATTTTGCACCATTGAAATCCAAAATTTTCTGGGGCAGGACCACCGGATCATCCACTTAAAAGGGGTGGTCGGTGTTCATTCATTATATTAGCCTCAGGTTAACCCCCCACCCCCCCCCCCCTCTTTTCCATCTTACACACATCTTGGCTACGTACGCCACTGTCACGTGGAGCACGTCGCATAGGAATTTCTGCTACATCAGAAGTCTCTTTCAAGTATGTACACACTCATACTTGGCACCACCGGTGACGTCACCAAGTCTGAACTAGCATTGTCCGAATTCTCAGGATAGTACACTGTCGCTCTACACTTGATAAGCACACGAAGTTGCTTACTTGCTGGATGTTTCAGCATGCTTGCTTCACCCGCCATATTGGTTTGAACTTATTATGTAGTTTTTTGAAAGTTATGTATTACTTCTGATTAAAATTAAAGTTAAAATTTTCGAAATGTATATGAGCTATAGCCTACGTAAATAAACGTACGCCTTCAACTTTCCTTTTCACCCTGTAAATATTATCGAAAAATATAATTACGTAATTAAATTTTCTGGAAATTGTGATCCTGATTATATTATTATTATTATTATATTTTATCAGATCAGCAATGGAAAGTTTTTTTTTTTTATTTTGTTACTATGTTCTGTATAATATTTTAAATATATGAACCTGCTCATAGTTAAACTTTCAATTTTCATTTATTTTATGTTAGTTACTAACATTACCACCAGAGTCTAGCATGGAAGGTTGTTGACCTGCCCGAATAATCTAAACAAATACGAGCCAGGTGCTAGAAAGATATGTGCGTACTTACCGAGTGTACACTGATTATTTGGATACATCCTTAATGTACACGATGGTCAACGACCTACGATGTCGACGAAGCTGATTCGTAGTCAGTCTAATGTGCCGTGCATCGTTCACTATCACCTAACACCAAGACCACCACCCATTAATTGTGATAGCTGGTTGGACCGTGAGAAAAAAATACGGGTAAAAAGGAGGGGTGAGGGTAATGTGTAAGTTAGAGCACAGAACAGGTCAAAACATTGCTTAAGAGGCCCAATCTGAAGACATACATCAGTGAGAACGCAGGAGAGAAGAAGTAAAGAAAGAAAGCTCGACTCAGCGCCCATCCATTCCAACTTTGCCCCAGGCGCGAAGCTGGGAAGTGGATTTTCATAAACTAGAAGCCAACATTTCCCTAGGGGAGGGGGCGGGTCACTGGGACCATGCGCCGGCTTGTTTACGGCGAGGTTGGTGGAGAGAAAAAAAAGGGGGACACTGTCCCCCCCCTAGTGGCCACAAGGGGACATAACTCAGGAATCGGAGGAGCTCGGAGTACGTGACTCGTTACAGACGAATAAGAAATGGTTTAGGAAAGGTGACACAAGGGGGGAGGGGGATGTCACAGACGAGAACAAAGATAGTGAAGGCAGGTTCTCGTAAAACTCGAACTCTCCTCCGGAGGTCCCGACTTACAAGTTTTTTTTTTTTGTGAGGCTGCACTTTACCAGAGCAATTAGTTCCCTCATTTACACAACTATTTATTAAGGCGTCAGCATTAGCCGTTACCTAGAATTTTATTATTTCTTTTTAATCTGAGGGGGGAAACGTAAAAATCTGCTACTATACCACAAATTATATTTACCTTCCGCGACAGTACGACACTGCAATTCAGCTGGCAATGTATGATTAGGTCGCAGTCAGCCCCGCAAATTTTGGACCAGTGGCCAGACTACTCGTCTCACAGTACCAAGGCGATCTGGGTTCGATTCCCGGCGGGGTCGGGTCCAGGTTTTCCGTATGTAGGAATCATGCCGGACGATGCCGTTGGTCGGCGGGTTTTCTCGGGGATCTCCCACTTCCCCCTCCCTGATCATTCCGGCGCTGCTCCATACTCACCTCATGTCACACCTCAACAGCGCTAAAGACCTAGATATTAAGGCCATGCTCTTTACTGCCTCCTGCTTTTACGGTAATTAATTTTTTAAACTTAAACGAAAGTAGATACAAAAAAACTTTCTGGCAGTTTTGTTAAAAATTATGTTTTCCGTGACAGCTAATTTTTTCAAAGCAATAAATTATACGGTTTCGACTAAAAATTCAATTAATCGGAATTTCGTTAATTACATAATTAGTTAAAATCATACTATTTACGACCTAGAAAAAATCAGCCAACGTGGAGAAGACAATTTTTAACAAATCTGCCACGCAGATTTTTGATATCTGCTCTCGTTTAGGCGTAAAATATTAATATCGCAAAAAAAAAAAGCAGGCGTTAGAGAGCATGACCATAAGTGCTGACAAAAAAAAATATTTTTCTCGGCGTGAGGTGCGTCGCCACGTGGACACAGGCCGTGCACGGACAAGACGAGACGCGATCACGAAGACCTGCTCCTTGCTACTCCAGGAGCGAAGATGTCGCTGGGTTGTTTTACTTCGGCTGAACAAACAGGATACAAGAGCTTCCTCCCGGTAGGTACTATGCGATACACAGAGAAAGAGGAAAAAAGAGGGAAAAGAGGGAGACAGTTTTATTTCGCAGCTTAAGAAAATACTTGATCTTCTAAAACACGCAACTACATCACCGGCCGGGACACGAGTCCAACCTTTTTCTGGAATGAGGGAACGGGATAAGCGGGAGATCTCCGAGGAAACCCACCGACCAACGGGGCAACGTCTGAGACGATTCTCACATTTGTAAATCCTGGTTGACGCCTCTGGGAATCGAACCTGGAACCGCAGCACCGGCTCGAGGCCGGTTAAGTCAGTGCGCCATTATTATGAGTGGCGTCAAAATTCGTAAATAAATAAATAACAAGGAACAATAACGGTAAAAGACTGGGGAAATAATCCATGACCGTCGGTAATTATCAACATTTTCCCTCTAAACGGTTTTCAGAATGTGTGTATAGATATTTTTGACAATTCATGCTCGTATAAACGGTTATCTACTACTTCTTTTTATATTGTTAGATATCAAATTTCTCAATATCATCTAACAATGTAAAACAATGTTAAACAACTGCACTGGAGTTCAACACATACTTCCCCAAATAAAATAACAGCGGCAACGTGCGAAGTCCCGTTGGCAAAAAAAAAAAAAAAAAACATTCTACGAAAATATTGCACGCTAGTACTTCGCGCCTAGAGGGGATGGGGTGTTTGACGGACGTGTTATACTCGGCTTATCGCCTTCCTTGTTTTCGCGCCTCAAGCGGAAAAAAATTAGCTTCCACTAACTCTTTAAGAGGGCGTGGTACATAATTCAACACTAAAAAGTATTGATCTATAACTGTAGGTTTCTTGAAGCCAATTTACGAAAATCAAACAACAGCAATCCTAGACAATAGTTTAAGCCAACGTTTTAATCAAAATTGTTTCCAGTGTTACGAACTTCTGAGGCACAATCTCTGACGCCGGAACCTCGTGCATTTAACCGCGGCGCAAGAGATCACGCGTAACGAATTAGTAATTCTGGATAAATAATTACTCATAAAGTTGGCAAATGCCAATAACTAGGATTGCCATGGAGTATTATAACCACGTTGGCTTCGAAAAAAAAGCGTAGAAATCAATTGATGTTTTCAGCGTTTATTTATCTACCACGCACTCTTTGAAGACGGACGAGCTTCCAGTGCAGGATACGTTCACATGGCGGCACAGGAAGCCGAGGACTTTCGCCGTCGCTGCCATAACACACGGCAAACGAAAGTTACACGCTTCTCCACAGCCCGCGAGGGACAGCGCGTACCTTTGGAAAGTCCCCTTTACGCCTCCGACAACTTCACTTTCCTACGGCAACATTACGAACATTACACTTCGCATGATTTTCTCCTTGTGCACAGCACTTGTGAAGTAGGCTGAGAATGAACGGCTCGCGTCTCGTTAAGGGTGCTCACATGGTAAAAATTCATAATTTTATATTTGCACGACATACTGTTCGTTTTATAGGCGTTACTTGTAAATACATTTTGTATACATAAAAATTTTTTGGCTCTCATAATATTCCCATAGCGGCACGTCAAAGTCACAATTTACAAGTTACAGGAACATAGGTATAACAAAAACCAAGTGACTTACTCGAATGAAATAAATTACACTGAAATAAGATATTATGGGCTATATTCTAAAAATTTTAAAAGCACACAACAAAGTCCTTCTGTCATATTTAAAAATTGCCATAAATTTAAGTAAATTGTCATAATTTTCACTTTTGGTTTTAAGTAGGCATACAAGGGATTTTCATTACGTGTTTTTAAATCTTTTAGGATACGGCCCGTAATATCTAATTTCAGAGTAAATTATTTAATTCGAGTAAGTCACTTGGTTTTTGTTCTTACTATGTTCCCGAATCTTGCAAATTCTGACTTTGACATGCCGCTATGGGAAAACTATAAGAGCTAAAAAAAATTTTACATATGGAAAATGTAGTCACAAGTAACATCTATAAAACGAACACTACGCAGTGCAAATATAAAATTATGCATTTTTGCCACGTAAACAACCTTAACGTATTGCAATCTTCGAAGTTTGGCTACGTCGCAGCAGCAAGAGCTCGCTATGAACCCTGTCCAAGACATCCATAACCTCAATATTCGCACATACCCTCAGGCGGCAACCTTTCTCGTGGGCAACAACAGCGAAGGAGGAAAGAAACGGAAACCCCGGACCCGTAAAACCAACTTTGAGGGGTTGCCAACAGCATCCTGAAAATTTACTTCGAAATCTTCGTTAAGCCGGTACACAGCCGGCAATCCCGGTTAGTGCTAAAATCCAAAACATCGGCTTCTGTTGTCTGTGCGAAAAACGCCAGACGTCCATATACAGGCCCTGTTTAAGGCCTTGTTACGGAGTTTTGCAGTGATTTCGAAAATAATTTTTTTATTGCTACCTAATACTCATATCAAAATTTTGCTCCACAGTTTTGACACTTATATGCTATAATTTGTAGCTAAATTTTTTTTGTAGAATTATAGTGAACGGTTTTTTAGATTTCATTACCCAAAGTACCACGTTTTTCGTCGTGAAAATAAGCAAAAATGAAGGAAATTATTTTTTTGCTGGCGAATAGTAAATTATTTAAAAAAAAACGCGTCCACAGTATTGTGCATCGTGTGATTGCACATTGACTCAAATTTTTTTCAAAACTTTTGGTTAAAAAATATTTGAGATATTGGCACCAGTCTGAAAAAAACTCGGGAACAAGCCCTTAAAATATAGCTACGTTCACTTTTCATAATGGATTAACGGAATATTAAATTGCCTGTAGAATTTTTTATTAAATTCAGTCACTTTCATTGGTGTCAAGTTATTACAATTTTAATAAATAACTGCAAAATTTCTGAAAAATATGTAAGCAGTTTTCTCAAATGAACGTCTAAAAAAGTGGAATTAAAAGGGCTAAATCTGGCGAAAAAAAAAAAAATAATAAAAAAAAAAATAACAGTAAAATCAAGTAGGCTACTGCCTCAATCTCCCAAGGTCATGAATAACTATTGTTCTTCGTGTACTTGTGAGCACGAGATAGCTGGGTGAGTGTCAGGGTAAAGTTCATTCTACTTCAGGCTGGAAAGCTCTATGCTATCAGTTTGGCAAGGGAGAAATTCTGCCACTTGAGCGCTGGTATTGATAAGGAGAGTAAACAAACAGGCCAATCTCAGAGCTTTCGTGGATATTAAGTTACACGAAGTTGATAATTTAGAAGCCAAAACTGGTTTGTTTTTCTTTTAAAAATTTAATTAAATTACTCTTCTCTTTACCAGGGCTAGTTAAAATTAATATTACTACGATCTCAATTTTATTATACTATTTACCGATAGCAGCGTAACGAGCGGTAAATCTTTTCCCAGTGCAAACTATCCCATTAGAAAACACACTTTCTTTCCACCCTGTAGTAGTATTAACCTTACAAGCACTACGAACTGTACACGGTTGCCAATAGTCACGTAAAGTGAGTGAAGAGATTTTGGTCAGCACTTAAGGGGCCCGCCTCGTTGCCATAAAATCACACCACTGCAGCGTGTTTGAAGAATAAGTTTTACACCGAAACTAATACACGTGTGTTCACGCCGTTTCTCTACGAAAAGAACACACACTTCAGACGACTGCCCTTAAGTACTTTCAACACAACACACGTATTAGAAATCTCCTTTTAGGGCACGTCAAAATGGGTTAAAACGGGGTTTTCAGGCTGCTATAGCGGAAAATATACTAGCCGAATACATGTGAAACCACTTAAGGGTAGTGCATTGGACTTTAGTAAAGTGATTTCGTAAATAAAACAACAGGGTCGCCACTTAAAGTCCCATAGGAAATTAGTTTTTTTCGCGAAGACTGCACGCCTTAAGCGTAGAGGCGACGCGCCGTTGTATGCCCCATACGACGTCGCCCTTAGCACCATACCTCACTCACACACACATGTGCCACTAGGCGGGCCCCTTAACATGTAGGTCTTCAGAACTAGTGAGGGGTGGCATTGTGTGAGTGTGTAGTATAGCCGTAATGAAGGAGCGGGGGAAACGGGAGATCCCCGAGAAAACCCGCCGACCAGAGCGGCATTGTCCGCATGCGGAAATCGGAGGACCGACCCCGCCGGAAATCGAACCCGGGTCGCCTTGGTGGGAGGCGATTGGTCTAGCGCCTGCGCTAACCGCGGCGCAAATAGTCACGTGGACATTTACATAGAACTCTTCTTTCACACGCTACAAAGCTGGCAATTTAAATCTGAACTTAAAAAATGGCAAAACAAATAATGCCAGAATTTCCCACGATGTTTAAGGCCAAGATCCAAAATTTCTACTCCTTCAACGGTAATTATCTTTTTATTTTATTCCTAAACGTGAGCTGATATCGAAAAATTGTTGCACAGGTTTGTTAAGAATTATTTTTACCACTCCTAGTCTAATTTTTTCTACGCGAGAAATTGTATACATTTGGCTTCGTTAGTTCATTAATGAGAATACCCTTAATTGCATAATTCGTCGAAACCATTGTGTATTCTGAATTTAAAAAATTAGTTAATATACACTGATTTTAACAAAACTCTGCACCAGTTTTACGATATCCACTTTCTTTAAGGGTTAAAAAAAATAATGATCGTAAAACAGTAGAAATTATGGAACATGGACTCAATAACTGCAGTTGTTCCCTTACTTGTGGGAAGTTTTTCCTCGACCTGGGCTTCAATGCACGGAATCGCTAGGCCTATGTCAGGTGTTCAGAAGACTATGGCCGGCCGTCCAGAGGCCGTGGCGCGAGGAAGAGAAGAGGGAAGGCAGGTAAGTTACGAGCCGGCTCCACACTTTGATATTCAAATGACGGCGCAGTGATGCAGTGTTACCAACTGGCCGGTTAATCCACCGGGGCTATTAGTGTAGGGCGACCACAGGCCCTAACTCAACGGGAGAGCCGAGAGCATCTTGTGGTACGCCCCGGCCAACGTCAGGATTGTTGGACCCCGCAACAATAAAATATGACGTCTCTTCTATCTCCTCGAAGCCTCTTGATTCTCTATCGTCTGCACCAACGCCAGGTTCTAGAGCCCGTCTCCTCCAGTCCTCTTATAAGAATTTACGATGTCAATTCCTTTGATACCTTATTTCCTCCCGCGTGGATAATTCTACAGCGGAACGGCTCAATCAAGGGCTGGCCAAACACACGGAATTCTATACGTGCAACGTGCACTGTAAAAAATTATTTGCGAATTCACAACATCGAT
This sequence comes from Medauroidea extradentata, assembly GCA_003012365.1. Classification (NCBI taxonomy): domain Eukaryota; kingdom Metazoa; phylum Arthropoda; class Insecta; order Phasmatodea; family Phasmatidae; genus Medauroidea; species Medauroidea extradentata. The sequence continues at coordinate 8,622 of PNEQ01110143.1, forward strand.
GCATAGAAGTGTTAAAAAGTAGGTATGGTACAATTGTTTCCAATACATCAATATATGTTAAGGAAAAGTATAGGGCCTACTGGTGTTACCAAACATGTCCGTTAACCGCAAATGTTAAATTTCGAGTACGGTACATACTTTAATTGTTACTTGCATCGCTTTGTTTGCATTAAATAATGACAGAAAAATATAAATTATCGGAAAGGAAAGAAGTAATTAGGGTTTCAAAAGTGTTCACTTAAGGGCGCGGTCTACCGCAATTTTCATCAGCATTATTTTAATTTTTATTTGTACAAGATATTTTTGTTTCTTATTTTAGACACAAAATGTGACTAAATTTGGCACTTATGAAATTTTTTTATCTCTCATAGTTTTCGCGTAGTGGCTTGTTAAAGTCATATTTTGCATGTTTCCGTTTTAACGATTACACTAAAACCAATTGATATACCAAACTAAAAAAAAAAATCACAGTGAATAAAGACATTGCAGGCTACAACTACATGCTCCTAGAATTAAAGGATAAAAATTATTTGTATTTTAAAAATAATTATTTATTATTTTTAATTTTTATTTTTAGGTTTAGCATTTTTTTTAAATTCAAATAATTTTTATTCTTTAATTTTATGAGCATGTCATTGTAGCCTGCAATGTCTTTATCCACTGTGATTTTTTTGAGTTTGATATATCAGTTGGTTTTCGTGTGGTCGTTAAAACGGAAACATGCAAAATATGACTTTAACAAGCCATTACGCGAAAACTATGAGAAATAAAAAAATTTCTTAAGAGCCAATTGTAGTCACATTTTCTGTCTTAAATAAGAAAAAAATATCTGGTACAGATAAAAAATATAAAAATGGTGATGAAAATTGCGGTAGACCGTGCCCTTAATCCTGAAACGCCTATAACAGCGATAAACATTGCCACCTGAAGTGTGGTTGAGGGCCATGGAAAGATTCGATGTCGAGCTGACGACTTGAATACTCAATCGTCAATAAATACTGAACTACTTATCAAAATTATATGAGATTTTTTTGTCGAGTAAATAATTTTATCAGCGGACGTTTATTTACATAGCACTATGCCTGTAGTATGCTTTACTTTCGAGTAAAAAATTAAAAACTATCTTTAGAAATATAAGTGCTTGAAACCACAAACTCTACAAAAATGTAAAACTGTAATTTTTATAATTTTTATATGATAATATCTAGGCATCCGTAATAACAGAATTTCAAAAGTACTCCGTTTTGATTTGAACATAATTTTAACATCCATAAACCTCTCGCGCAGAGATTGTCCGCCACACAGAAAATCAACACTCATTTTAAACATTGTACAATGAAATATTCATAAAACACTAGTCACTATATTTTAAAATTATGAACTACTGTATATGCCATTCACGTTTTAGTTATAAACGTGTTCGAAGTACATTTCTAAAAGCTACAACTTTACCTTTTTTTCAGTCACGAGGGCGACCGAAGTGACACCTATGAACATTCCACTCGCACTATGTGCACTACAACTTTGGTTGGAAGTTTCAGCCCCCAGGTTTCACCACTCAGAGTGCGAAAGCTGCAGAGATGATTGGCGATCGAGACATATTGCAAAGAGCACACAGAGAAAGAGATACGAGGAGATAAGTAAGGAGAAAGGGAGAGAGAGCGAGCACAGCCCTCATCTTCGAGTGGACTCCCTCTCGAGACATGGGATCCGGGTGCCCACACAAGAGAGAACTACAGGGGCGTAGGCCCCCCGCCAGCAACTTTTACCATCCTCGCGACCCATAGTAGCAAATACAATCATTCTTCAGTTGGCCAACTGTTGGCAGAAGCGGCCAACGTTCGCTAGTAGGATGGTCAACTTTTGCTGGAATGGTTGCTAATAAAGCCGTGCCAGTAAATATGTTTGTAGTTCTACTGAAATAATTTTAATGTGGCAACTTAGTTTAAAAAGACTGACATATTTCAGTATACGGTCCACAAGCAGACTTAGCAAACTAACCCACAATCATCTGAGTGTAATAAGAATGCTTGTGGTACACTTGTGGTTAATGTGTGGGTGGTTTCATTATGCGTCATATATGCCACATGTGGCCACGGGTGCATTCCGAATGTTTACTGCCTGTGGGCTGCTTATCACGATCAGATTTGCACAAGTGGGCCAGTTGATGTTTGCTATTTGGGACAGTTCGACTGTAATTCGGCGTGTCCCAGGCGAATCAAGGAAAACGAATGGGGTCGGTCCCCGGATTTTCGCATGTGGTAATCGTGCCGGACGATGCCGCTGGTCGGCTGGTTTTCTCGCGGATCTTCCGTTTCCCACACCCATTCATTCCGGCAATGTTCCATACTCACCTCATATCACCCCTCACCAGCGCTGAAGACCTCGATGTTAAGCGCTGACTAAAATCTATTCACTTCACTCAATCATTCTGCGACTAGCAACAGGCGGGCGACAGTAGATAGACCCTACACTTGCGTTAATGAAAATTGCATTCTTACTGTACACCAACCTTGACAGGGTGGTACTAAACATTTAATATGTCACGCGAGTAAAATTTTAAGTAATAAGTACTTGCAAAAGTAATTTTTAATCAATAGTTTATACTTATTTGTCATTTAAAAATTATTTATATAATAATTTGTGATTTTTTGTGTAGTTATTTGGAGCACATGGATAACTGATCACTAATGATTCATGTGTGCGTGGTTTAAAATACTATCGATCTTATCAACTAAATACTATTGGTTAGAATAAAACGAGTGTACATGTAGACATGTGCAGTATATTTTCGGAAATTTACAGTAGACCCTATGTCATAAAAAGATTTCTTTAACGCGGTGAGGTCTCGCAACTTGCAAACATTTCTGAACATAAGACATAACTTACTTAAACTACCTTACTGTCCGAGCTTGAAAACTTACTTGAATTAGTTTTCCGGAATAAGTCGGTTTAAAACATTAGTCATTTAATACCACAGCGTGACGAATTATGGAAATAAAATTTGTGTAAAGCATATAAAAACATCCCAGTCAGTGTTAGCACCTAACCAGCATGGTCACACTGTAAATATTTTGGGGAAAAAAGCTAAAAATAAAGTTCCATAGAATTGTGTGTTGATAGTCTTCGGCTTCTCTCGCATTAATTTTGAAATATTTTGGACATATAATATACTTTGTGAATACTTGCCTCCACCGTCATAAAAATATCGCACTTAAGGATCGTCCCTATATAAGCTAGATATGAGCAAACGACTGATGGACGTACACTTTGAGTGACAGCTGGGCGTGTTCTCGTCTAGAAGACACACTGAGGGTGGAAACTAAGGTGGACATTGACAGGAGAGGAGTATCGGTCAGTGCAGAAGATAAAAAATGGACAGAAAAAAACGAAAACACGCTTCACATTTAGTAGGATTTCTTACCAAAATGGCTACTTAAGTGTTTTAATACACAAATGTATTCATAAAGGATACATCTACGTTACTATATATGTAAATTATTTGTTTCATAATAGAAGAATATGTATAATAAATAAATTGCGCTATATTACAATACTGCGCTGAAATCGCAATTTTTTATAATCGTGTTGATATTACAAAGGCGTAACTTCGACTCTAGTACCAGAGATACGGCTTTTGTCTTTGCTTCAAAATAGTTTTACTGTCATAGACTGTATATTATTCTTTGAGAAATAAGAATAAACAAATTATCATGAAATGGTGCTAATTTATTATCTAGGGACGCTCCTTAAGAAGGCATGGTCAATAAATAAACGCTGAAAACATAAATTGATTTCTACGCTTTTTTCGAAGCCAATATGGATCAAATACTCAATGACAATCCTAGATAATGGTATTTGCCAACTTTATGAGTAAATGTTTATCCAAAATTACTAATTCGTTACGCGTGATCTCTTGCGCCGCAGTTTAAGGACGTTGGACCCGTAAAAATTCAAAATTTTATATTTGTGCCAAACACTATTCAACTTTAACACATCAGATAACATGCCATTTCCCCAAATAAAAAAAAATTAGGTCCCATAGTTTTAGCATTATGACCTATAAAAGTCACAAAATGGCAGTTGCGGTGTAGCCAAAATAATAAAAAATAATTAACTTGCAGAAACAAGATAATTCATACTGATTCTTAATTATGTGAGCTACTTCAAGACACTTTTGTGAACACAAAGCGATAACTTTTAGTATTTTTAAAAAAATTGATGAAAATGAGTAAATTTTTGCATAACTTTGAATTTTGGCTACTACTGAAATTTTCAAAACTAACTTTTGTCAACCATGTCGTAAAATGCATTGATACACTAACTATCAGTTCCTGTAGTTTTGAATTTATTCGTTAATTACTTTTTTTTATTTTGGCTACACCGCAATGGCCATTTTGAGACTTTGATGAGTGATTAAAAACTATGGGGCCTAAAATTTTTTTATTGGGGGAAATGACATGTTATCTGATGTGCAAAAGTTGAACAGTGTTTGGCACAAATATAAAATTTTGAATTTTTACGGGTCCAACGTCCTTAAATGCACGAGGTTTCGGCGTCAGAGATTGTGCCACAGAAGTTCGTAACACTGGAAACAATTTTGTTTAAGGCTGTTGGACCCGAAAAATTTTATAGCTAATTATTATCCCTACATATAGGTATCCTATAGACTTGCTTTTGTGCCAAAAAGATTAACTTCTAAAACTTCTAGTTTCAGAATTATAGGTTCTCAAAGTTACGATTTTCGACATTTCGTGCCATAGGTTTCTGGAGAACCAGAAGAGATATATTGGTAATTTTTGA
>PNEQ01110144.1:0-13422 GCA_003012365.1 Medauroidea extradentata
TACTGTTCATCAGCCAATCAGCATTCAGATAATGGCATCTGATGGCTCCACAAAGTGGCTGAAGTATCCGCATTTTTCAGCCGCTTCTAGCCGCATTGTGGCGCAAGGGCATTATTGAGTAATTTTTAGGTTTCATATTTTACAAAAAGGGAAAAAAGGGAAATTTTGAGGGAAAAAAGGGAAATTTTGGTGGTTTTTTTAGGGGAAAAAGGGAAATTTTGGTGGTTTTTGAGGGAAAAAGGGAAATTTTGAGGTAAAAATGACGTCATCCAAGATGGCGGCACGAATCCTCAAATCCTCAGCCGCCAGCCGCTGCCCCAGTAGCCCCTAAATCTATCTACTGCCAACTTATTTTAATATTTTTGGTTCATGTTGTGGTCAGTAATACGTATCCCTCGATTTCGATTATTTTTTTGACACGGATTCATAAATTCTAATTCGTATACGTCCAGAACTGCAGGACCGATAGAAAGTGAACTTAATATTTACACTCATTATCATACAACTTTGATATAACTAATCTTCATAGTTGTTGGTACATCATGCACCATGCTAGAAGATAGGACAAGAACAAATTAATATATTACTTAATATTTCATAATGTACGTAAACGATTTTAACTTAAGATGCCAGTCTTACGCACATTGAAGAAAGTAGGCGTATTAGTAATGCTGGTAACTTGTTAGTAAGTTGTAAAAAGACACAATCACGCCCGAGTCCTAGGCACACAAGCTGCATCGAGCAAGAACACAGAACACCATAATGAAATATCTAATAGCACAGACCCAAGGGCGTTGCTATAATTGTGCTCAAATGTGTTCGCAATTAATCAGGAGTAAGAAAATATGCCCAGCTGTAGAATGTCATTTAACGGTCTGTTTTTGGTTATCGACATTCATTGCTACATGCGCAGCAGATGTAGTGTCACATATTCAAAGGTCAAGTAATTATTTTCGAACCAACAAGTAAGATGATTCTCTGACACAAAAACGCTAGCGTGCACGCTATAGACCGAACGTGCTGGGACAGAATATAGTATTATCTCTGGCGACGTAGAAAACAGTACGCTACCCTCCAGTCGTATTTTTCGAAAGGCTTAAATTAAAGTATAACATTGTTAAATTCAATATACAGGATGAGTTGGGAGGGAAGATCAATATTCTAGGTTGTGATAGGATTGGTCATTGTGACCAAAATTTCATATGAACATGGGGTCAATATGTGACGGTTGTCGAGATAGTGCCGTTTGAATGAAAAACACTGAAAACATATGAAATTAATTTTATTGTTTTATTCGCTTTAGTGTTCTCGTTTCTGTGACAAGGCGATTGTAAAAAACGAAACAAATTACATATTATAGAGTTTTTCATTTTTATCATGTATTTTTCGAAAAAAATTAAATAAAATACATTTTTATTTACAACAAATTTTTAATTAACATACTGTTCCATAGCAAAAATAACAGCGTTTACACAACCTTTCATTTCATGTTGTGTCGTTCTTTGGTCCAATGACATGATTTCCCAATAAATTCTTAAATATTTCACAATCGGCTTCAAAGCATTTGTCATCTCGCTGAAGATGTTACAAAGTTTAGCCGGGGAAGGGGAAGATAAATAAGCCAGAAATGAAAGGTAACAGAGTTTATTAGAGTAGAGAACAAGGAATAACAGCAATACAGAAATAGAGGCGAGTGGAAGGGTTAGGGTAAGGCGAGACAGGAGATAGGTAAAGGATCGCTCTCCTTCCCTAAACCAACAGGAACTCACCGCTCGTGCCGTTGTTGGAGCTAGTTCTCTAGCCAGAGGTCGCACCCAGACTCGAACCCAGAGTCCCCAGGTGCGGTCGCCGCCCGAGCAGAAGACTACACACACACATACATATATATATACATACATACATACACACATATATATATACATACACACACACATATATATATATATATATATATATATATATATATATATATATATATATATATAACGGCCCTAGAACTTAGCTATCTACGTACGCATATACGTCGGCTCTCTTCTCCCCGTCGAAGACCATCGTGACGTTCGCGTATGACAGTAAAAACTTCCATTGTGCGAGCGAGTAGTTCGTCTAGCGCATTACCTTAACGTATGTTGACTTCACCTTCACCCAACCCCATAAACAATAGTCTAAGAGGTTTAGCTCGGGAGACCTTGGTGGCTAGAGCTTGGTACTACCACGACCAATCCACCGATTATGAAATGTGGTATTCATAAGCATCCTCATCTGGTTGCAATAATGAAGAGGGGATCCATCAGAAGTACAAAACAAGATGTGTAGCTTAAGGAACGTCATCGAGTAGTTCAGGTAATATATGTTGCAAGAGTACAGGCATCATGTCCCATTCATATGATCTTCTAAAACAACGGAGCCTATCAGCCAGTCATCCAACATACCACACCACACATTTATTGAGAAAAACACTTGAAAATTTGTATATACAATACCAGGGGTTTTGTTCTTTTGAGCTCCATAAGTTATTGTTACGTGTACTGGGGATTCCATTACAGGTGAACTGAGCCTCATCCGTGAAGAGTTTACAAGTTTAGCAAAATTTATAAGTGGGCAATTCTCTGAGATTTTTGGGACAGAGATCTTATAATTAGAAATAAAAGAGTTGAATTAAGTTATTGATTTACTAGCTCACAAAGCTTACAAAAATACACAAAAAAAAAGCAATCAACTATAACTTTCACAACACCCTTAATTACGCACAAAATTACTACTGTGCCACAGAAACGTTAATTAACTTTGACAATTAAAGCACAAAATGTTTACCATTATTAATTACAGGCTACAAATAACAATAAAAGTTCAGTCATATATCCAATCACCAGTCTCTCAAATAGTGACAATGTACAACCTTATCAGTCCGAAGTGGTGATGACTCACCATGTGCTGCGCAGCACTCCGAGTGCACCGCTGTCTTCGCTCTTGAGGTCTTCGGTTCGACTCCCGTCGCGCACCTTCTTGTTGTCCGCCGACCCGCACCAGCAGTCCTCTTGTTTAGCCCAATACTGCTTCGAAGGTATGTGCCTGCAGCCTCACAGTAGACTCTGGCGTCACCAAGATGTCTTCACCAGTCTCTCTCCACAAGCTTAGCGCCTTCATCTAGCACGACCAATAGCGAACTCTCCCAAATCTGTCGATTCAGGGTTTATATACTCGGCAAAACAATTGGGGAATCACCGCATTTCAGGGGTCTAAAAATTGACATTACTTCATGATTCGGACGTGACTTGAGCCTCGTAGGCAGATCTCATAGGGTAAAAGCGCAGTCGGAACAGGTCTCTGCGACGTAGTTCGTCGGGATTCCCACCATGAGGCAGCCCGGCTTGTGAATAATGGGCCAGCCCAAAAGGCGTTTCGTCACAGCCTCCAGCCCTCAGAATCACAGCATCCAACAGAATTAATTTGGTAACAAATGACGATTGTATTGAAACCAGTTACAAAATTGTAGATGCAGGGCATTGCCTCCTACGTAAATATACTGCACATGCTGCAGGTGAAGTGGTTAACGATCGTTCATGATACAGTAATCGACATCCACGTGTTTGTGAAACACAGCGCCGTGCAGCAATATGCCAAGCGGTAGTAGTAGGGCTACGCTGAGCATCGCCGATATGTTCTCATCTTCATCCACGTGCCGGTCAAGTCCTTGTACCGACCACACATGAGCACTAGGAAGCGAACCATATGCTCGCAATGTATTATAAACTCTGGGAAACACGCTTAGGTCAGGTATTCTCCACTTAGGAAAGCGGTGGCGGTACTCTTCTGCTGTTGCAGTGGAACTACGTTACAGAAACTATAAACTATCAGCATGTCTACATACTCTGCATTCGTGTATATGTATGGCATCTTGAACTATCCCTTCACACTGGCCGTATCTCAAAGCAAATGTAGAAACAACCATTAAACTTCATCGTTCAAATTCACAGTCCACAAAATAATAAATAAAGCTGTTACTAACATGTGTCCATGGTAACCCATTGCCAATAGTATGCTTTACTTTAGAGTAAAAATTAAAAAAGGGTTTTTTTTAGAAAAATAACGGCTAGAAATCATATAATCGACAAAAAGGGAAAACTGTCATTTTTATAATTTTTAATATGATAATATCTAGGCCTCTATGATAACCGAATTTCAAAAATACTCGTGTTTTCATTAAAATTAATTTTAACATCCATAAACCTCTCGCGCAATGATTTTCGGATAGTAAAATAATTTTCTTTGCATGTACACAAACTTGACCAGGTTGTTAACGTAGCGTGACTGTGGGAATACGCCAAGAGCTGGTGAAACAACTTACATGTCCTGGTCCGTGATCAGCAGTCTCGTTTTAAAGATCCACTATCGATGTAGCATTAGAAGTATGTGTATCGTTATGTACTTTCTTTCTGAAAAGTAATGTGTTACTCGTACATGTTCACTGATACTGAAGAGCGCGATGCTAGTTCTTCACTCAGGCGAAGTGATGCCCACTAAGTTGACAGGAACTGTTACATAGCGTTGATCTTTCTTGTGTTCTTGTATCAGCTGCTATAAACCCAGAAACTTTAGTCACAATATATGCATACATTCACAAATTATTATAAACGCCTTAGCCCTTAAGTTTCCTGTGCTTTTTGTAAGACTAAGCAAAACCTACATTTGTATACAATTTTATGTGACCTTTTACCTTGCGGCAAAATAATGTGTATTGATCTGCACGTTATTTGAAAAATACTGCAAATAAACTTGTAGGTGTCTACTTTGTTCTGTGCTTTTATGTTCAGACTAGCAGCACGCCCGCGGTTTTGTTCGCGTGTATTAGGCCTACTCACAGCAGATACCTCTTTGTACACCAGATAGGTAGTTCAGTCATCAAGCGTTAGAATGACAAATATGCTAGTTAAGTTAACTCTGCAGCAGGAGAAGAAGCTATAACTATCCACGCGAAAAGCAGTCTAAGTTTGTTCCTGCCACTAGCGACTTCGTCTGGGCCTTATTTATAGTCACAGCAAAGTTGACGTTGTGGGGTAATTACAGGCTGTTAAATGTAAGAATTTAATCTAATTAAATACGTTGTTTACGTGGTATTAAGACTGATTTCCCTAGAGCACAACCATTGGTGCTGCCGCCCTCAGTAACATATTTGTTTTTCATAACCTTCACTTGAAGTTAAGAGGCATTAAGGAATTTTGGCGGGATAATATTTCGCTGAAATATAATCGTGTTTGGTGCCCCAACCTTGAGGTAAGTGAGGTGGGGCTGAGGCTGTCGAGGAACTTCAGTAAATAGTAGACCGCATGATCCATTATCATCACTTTTTAACGACTTCATCCAAATTACGCTAATTACATGGCCTTTCAGTTTTTTTTTGTGTCAGATCTGCACGTTTGCACAGCCTTTAAAAGGAATTTGAGCCCAGAACCTCCCGAACAACAGACCGGAGCTACAAACAACTGCGACACATATCGTCGAAATTATTCATTAAAACAACTTTTAAAAATTAAATATTAATTTCCTGGGCTCACAGAGGTTGTACAACACCGTCTCTAGATAGAGCTGTTGAACGAAACACCTGTATAATTTAGTTCTCGCTGGTCGCACTTGCTTTTCGGACCTTCTGCCTTGAAAGTTCACAAAGTTTTCTTTTTAAATAAGTTATCTTATACATTTTCAAAAAATTGGATTCCTTTTTTTTAGGTATCTACGTAAGCATCATTCTGACGCGAATACCACCTCAATATCTCAATTTGTTAGATAAGTATCATCGGCTGATATGCTGTGGCCCCTCGAGGTGTCGAATTACGAAAAATCTTAATTTCACACCTTAAATATCTGTTCAAGTATCCAAGTGAAGTGAAAACCACAATAGCTCATTCAGTAGAAGCAAAAATCGAGCATTCACAAAACATCATATATCACTCCTGTATAGTACTGACTGGTGTCTCATGGGCGTGAAAAACACTACAATAGCCCGTTGGTTTCAAGATAAATTGACGATTAATTAAAAACCCGTTTCATCACTTTTCACCCCTTTTCATCTTCTTAGGTGGAGAATTCCGAAAATTCCTGAAATTACTTTTCAAATATTTGAGTAAGCATCAATCTTACAAACAAACAAACAAAAATCACATCGCTATATAAAAACCAATGTGATATATATATATATATATATATATATATATATATATATATATATATATATATATATATCAACTGAGAATCGAAAACACACTTTACCTTCTTTGAGGTCGAATTCGGGAAATATATTTCAATGGTACTTGGGTATAAATGCATCAATCTAAAGCATAGAGCCCTTCGATATCGCGATTTGTTTGATAGATGTGGAGGAATAGTCGAAAATATATTTAATGTATTTTCACCCACTTAGTTAAAGAATTTCGAAAAGTTTTGAAGTTTGATATGTCAGTCAGTCAATCAGTCATTCAGTCAGTCAGTAAGTCAGTGTTCTCTTTATATATATATAGCGATTATCTAGAAGTAAGTTACAATGCAAGGAGAGTTTTATCGTAAGCAGAGTGAAATGGACATCTCAGTTTTATATCAGATCGATAAGTATCGACTGAAATTTCGTTAAACATCTATAACTCTTAAAAAGTAATACCTACGAAAATATCAAATTTTATTGAAGTAACATGAAACATACTGTATTAAACATGACAAAACAATGTTTGTAGGTGACGTACGTAACAAAAATGGTCCTCTTTTTGCAAAACGATTTATCGCGGCGAGTTGATTATCGTATGATATGACTTGTTCACAGTGAATATTCGCCGTGTCCTGTGCGCTGAGAACAACAGAACACACATGTATGCAGCATTGCATATGTTCTAGGCTCTGTATTGCTGCGCCAAATCCTTCAGTACCTTTTAAACGAACATTTAGGTCCTAGACAGTTACAACTAGTGGATCACTCTTTGTTATGTAAGTCACATTGCTCAACAAATTTTTATTACATTTTCGAATTCCCTGACGCTAAAAAAATTGTATGTAAGTAGAGAATGGCCACTCCTGTTATTTTCATAAGGATACAATGTCTATGCCAGAATTAATTATGTATTAGAAGATCTCAACAACATAAATCAATGTTCAGAGTATTGCCCTTCCAAGTCATTTAGTATTCGATATTTTGAGATAATACCATTTCAGAATTTGATTTTCAATGTCTTATTTCTTAGTTAATATTTAGATTCCACTATACTCTTAGGGCCGGTTTCTCAATGTCTGATTAAAGCTTTGGTTAGCTAATCCTATGATTATATTTAACCTGTTGATTAAGTGGTGATTAAGTCTGAAGTGTTTCTCAACGTACTTTAATCTTATGTTTAGCTAAGTATCGGTTAAGGTAAATGTGGCAACCATGCAATGACATATAAGCTTGTGATTGGCTGCAGTAAAGCTTTTATTTGTTTGTTTAGTTGTGCTGGTTAGCAGTGTTTGTATACGTAATGGAAAAAAATAAGCGGCCGCGTGCCAAACATTTTGTTTCTGTGCTGAAAAACACGCCTGTATCATATAACAAAAAAACTGACGCCGTAACTTGGAAGCATAAAGAAGATGCATGGAAGAAAATCTAAGTAGAATTTTATTCATCGAGGAACCTATATGTGTGATATAACCTACACAATTATGTAACAATAACATAACCTACAATAGGTATTATAACATACAAAAGTATCGAAAAACATGTAAAGTAATCTACAAATTTAAATTAAGAACTTTTCAATCCAGATTCCTTGATCATCGTAGGTTTTATTTTTTCAGAAGAAATAAAAGTATATTTTTATTACCATTACCTAAGATACGTAATATTACGTACAGCTAACATAGGTTTCCAACCAATTATGCAAAATAATGTATGGAAGTATAGAGACATCATACAAAGACATGTGACATAACCATCAAATGTTTTCACATAACCTATAAAAGAATGTTACTTACCAGAACGTACTAAAGTTTATGGGATGTAAACAAAACACGCAGTAAATAACTACACACCTGTCTGTGGTCACTTCCAGCTGTACAATTTTTTCTAGTAGTGCTAGGACAGTATTTTTACTCAGCCGCAATCGCGAAACAAATTCATGGTTATCTATTTACATGTGACTTGGGCGTTCCCGAAAAAGTCTTGGCATGTTTATGAAATCTACTATTTCATCATCATCATCATCTTCTTCAAACAAGAAATTTAAATCATCTGTCATCATAACCTAACAAATTGTCATTGTTTATAACCTTGTTTCTTTTAAAAGTCCTGTTTAACTCTGTAATCAATACCCCTTCTTATGATTAAGATAACCAATGGTTACCGACTTCTAACCCATTTATTAATCTTAATCAGTACTTTAGAAGCAGATATTGTTGCTAACCATTGGTTAAATTTTAATCGGAAGATAATCAGAAGAAAATCAGACAATGAGAAACCGGGCCTTAATGTACCAAATTTGGTTTTTTAAGTCGTAATGTTTGTTTCAGAGTACACATTTAAAATGTTTGCCTTTAGAACCAATTGAATGTGCATGTTTTGTTAACATTGTTTCACTAATTTTGCTTTACGCGTTAAATTCAATATTAAACCAATGTTAATAAGAGAAGAGTGCACTGTTATTTCTTACGGTTAATAAATTGCATTTAACAAGTAATACAAATTTAGAGTGCACATGTTAAAGAACACATACATTAAATTGGTTTTACAAACAAACATTTTTATTTATATTCTGAAACAAATATAACAACTTGTAACTCAAGGACTTGCACATGAGGGGTCAAGTGTATTGTTAAAGCACGCAGTGTTGTGTCTATGTTGTGAGAGAGCGTGTAGAGGGGGAGGAGACATCAGCAGCAGGGCTGGTGTATTCTCAGCAGCAGCATTCCTCTGCGCTTCTGCCGGGGGTGGCTTGTACGTGCACTGCCTCCGGTCCTTACATCCACTCCGAGGTCGTATTCATGAGGCGACCACCATTGCCGGCAAATTGGCCATCTCCGGTCCTAGACTCCTCGGCCAAACAGTTTGTTGCTCCCGCGCCGATGTTGCAACACTGCCCACTGGTCGACAACACTGTCTTCGCCGCTCTCCGGACACAGACCAGCCTACCTGTACAGAAGCCCACAGCTACGAGGCCAGCTGTATGGTCGCCTTCGAGTATTAATACCTCGTTCGTGAAACATTTCTGGGTACATTACCACTGGTTTGACCTGTTTATGTTAGACCGTCATCTTAACACCGCCGGCATCAACCGAGCAAAGTACCGCAGAGATAACACCTGAGGACTCGTTTACCCGGTCTTGTCAACCTTGATATAGTTTTCCATTGAATTTACGAAATCACTCCAGGTCATAGGTGCAACTAAGGAGAGTGGTGGGGGGCTGACCAGGACCGACCTCTCAAAAAAAAACCTCAACCACACCCCTAAAAAAATTCAGCAACGGTAAATAAAATAGAGAACGTTATAGAGAATTGGCTGAAAGACTTCAAAAGGTTATTATACTGACTGGAATACCGCAAAAATAATAACATAGTGCTATGAGAAATGTATTCTTAATATTGGTTCATAAAATGCATGGTTGTATGGAAATATGATGACTTGTGCCCATCCCAAAATTATGTTCTGATTAATATATATATTTAAACTCTAGACAGGAAAGTTTTGAAAATTGTTCAGTTGACCTTACACGACGTATACTACACTCCACATCAATATCACGTGCAGGCGACAAGTCTGCTCGCCTCGCACTACAGCAGCAGCTACATACGCCCTTGTAGCACGACCACTAGCGTGCTAGCAGAGGACCAAGAAGCAGTGTTTGGGACCGCTGTAACCCAACAAGAAGAATGAGTCTGGGCGGTGGTGTTATTTTTACCCTGGTTGCTCGGCCGACCTTCACCGTCTTCGCGTGTCAACATACTCGTGAATGAAGGTGCCCGGAGCGCGGACATTCACTTCCGGGGAGTGACGCCCGCGGCTAACTGCTAGCCGGCAGAACGGGATCTGTCAACAACACGCCTGCCTGCCTTCTTGCGATAAAAACATTGCTCGTCATGCATAATGCATCACAGTCTTGTGTAACGACTGGTCTCCTTCATGTAGTTAACTAGTAGCTGAGAGCTGAGTGTTTCCTTGCTTTATCATTCGCGGTACTTAGTATGCCTGCGTCAGTCTTCGTAAGCGCTTCGGATCAGGCTACATTAACACAGGCACAGCATAACAAATAACTTAGTAGCACAGAGTAGTGTGTTACATTCTCGCACAGCATAGCACCGTCAATAATTACGTGAGAATATTTACAGTATTAAATTGCAATATTCTCCACTTTCGTAATTAATTAGAATCAAAATATTGGGTACTGTCATTCGTGCTTGAAAAAAAAAAAAAAAAAAGCTGAATTGAACGGCTTTGTGGATGAAGGAGCTATGTGACAGATAGCAGTAATGAAGCTACGTGATGTATTTCCACACCACTTTGTCTTGTGTTCAGGAATGACGGGATCCTCTAACGATGAAGAGGAATAGTACAGCAATATGCTTGAAGTTCCTCGAGTGAAGGTACCATGTACTGAAATACGAATAACACCATCATCTCCTAACACCTTCAATTATAACTTTACACAACTTCACAAATATTTAAATATATTAGCCTAGCACCCGTCCTGCTTGCCCATTGGCTGCGCACAGAACACAGTGCACTGAGCACAAACAAGTTGAAAATTCGTGGATGTTTATAATAACAACAGATGTAAGTATGGCTCCCTTCTTCAGTGCTAGTTAGCTCGTGCACTGTGTCACGTCGATGTTTACAGTAACAACAGGTGTCCATAAGATAGTCACTCGTGACTGTATTTACACAGTACTTTCTTACACCTCTATTTACTAGAATTTTAATATGTTTATCAACACTGTAGAATATTTTTCACTTTTTTCACAGATTTTTTAAATTAATATTTTCGTAAATACAGTTTTAAATAGTATAAATACAAATTATTTCTCTTTAGAATACCAATTTTATTTGTTACAACACGTACTCCTCTCTAGTAGAATAATAGTGTGCTGTGTATTCTAGAGATTGCAGCACTGGCACTACGTTAGTATATCCAGTCAATAGATAGCAGCACTGTACTATGTTAGTATATCCAGCCAATAGATAGCAACACTGTACTATGTTAGTATATCCTGTCAATAGATATCAGCACTGTCTGCGTTAGTACTGTCAATAGATAGCAGCACTGTACTATGTTAGTATATCCAGTCAATAGATAGCAGCACTATCCAGCCAATAGATTAGCAACACTGTACTGTGTTAGTATATCCAGCCAATATATAGCAACACTGTACTATGTTAGTATATCCTGTCAATAGATATCAGCACTGTACTGCGTTAGTACTGTCAATAGATAGCAGCACTGTACTATGTTAGTATATCCAGTCAATAGATAGCAGCACTATCCAGCCAATAGATTAGCAACACTGTACTGTGTTAGTATATCCAGCCAATATATAGCAACACTGTACTATGTTAGTATATCCTGTCAATAGAAAGCAGCACTGTACTATGTTAGTATATCCAGCCAATATATAGCAACACTGTACTATGTTAGTATATCCTGTCAATAGATAGCAGCACTGTACTATGTTAGTATATCCAGCCAATAGATTCCAACACTGTACTGTGTTAGTATATCCTGTCAATAGATAGCAGCACTGTACTATGTTAGTATATCCAACCAATAAATAGCAACACTGTACTGTGTTAGTATGTCCTGTCAATAGATAGCAGCACTGTACTGTGTTAGTATATCCAGTCAGTAGATAGCAGCACTGTACTATGTTAGTATATCCAGTCAATAGATAGCAGCACTATCCAGCCAATAGATAGCAGCACTGTACTGTGTTAGTATATCCTGTCAATAGATAGCAGCACTGTACTGTGTTAGTATATCCTGTCAATAGATAGCAACACTGTACTGTGTTAGTATATCCTGTCAATAGATAGCAGCACTGTACTGTGTTAGTATATCCTGTCAATAGATAGCAGCACTGTACTGTGTTAGTATATCCTGTCAATAGATAGCAGCACTGTACTGTGTTAGTATATCCTGTCAATAGATAGCAGCACTGTACTGTGTTAGTATATCCTGTCAATATATAGCAGCACTGTACTGTGTTAGTATATCCTGTCAATAGATAGCAACACTGTACTGTGTTAGTATATCCTGTCAATAGATAGCAGCACTGTACTGTGTTAGTATATCCTGTCAATAGATAGCACCACTGTACTATGTTAGTATATCCAGTCAATAGATAGCAGCACTATCCAGCCATTAGATAGCAACACTGTACTGTGTTAGTATATCCTGTCAATAGATAGCAGCACTGTACTGTGTTAGTATATCCTGTCAACAGATAGCAGCACTGCACTATGTTAGTATCTCCGGCATACAGATAGCAGTACTGTACTATGTTAGTACCTCCGGCCAAGAGATATCAGCCATGATACTACGGTAGTGTCTACGGCCAAGAATGAGTGAGCGAAGATATTTTGGTCAGCGCTTAACATCGAGGTCTTTAGCGCTGGTGAGGGTGACATGATGTGAGTATGGAGCAGCGCTTGAATGAAAGGGCGAGGGAAATGAGAGATCCCCAAGAAAACGCGCCAGCCAGCGGCATAGTCCGGCACGATCCCACATGTGAAAATCCGGTGACCGACCCCGCCGAGAATCGAACCCGGATCGCCTTGGTGGGAGGCGAGAGGTCACGAGATAGCAGAACTGTGCTATGTTAGAATCTCCAGTCAACGGATTGCAGCACTGCCCTATGTTAGTATCCCCGGCTATGAGATAGCAGAACTGTACTATGTTAGTGTCTCCGGTCAAGGGATAGTAGCACTGCGCTATGTTAGTGTCTCCGGTCAAGGGATAGTAGCACTGCACTATGTTAGTATATCCAGTCAATAGATAGCAGCACTGTACTATGTTAGTATATCCAGTCAATAGATAGCAGCACTGTACTATGTTAGTATATCCAGTCAATAGATAGCAGCACTGTACTGTGTTAGTATATCCAGTCAATAGATAGCAGAACTGTACTGTGTTAGTATATCCTGTCAATAGATAGCAGAACTGTACTATGTTAGTGTCTCCGGTCAAGGGATAGTAGCACTGCACTATGTTAGTATCTCCGGTCAAGGGATAGTAGCACTGCATTATGTTAGTACCTCCGGTCAAAGGATAGTAGCATTGCACTATGTTAGTATCTCCGGCTAAGAGATAGCAGAACTTTACTATGTTAGTATCTCCGGCTATGAGATAGCAGAACTGTACTATGTTAGTATCTCCGGTCAAGGGGTAGCAGCACTGCACTATGTTAGTATCTCCGGTCAA
>PNEQ01110153.1:0-28659 GCA_003012365.1 Medauroidea extradentata
GATTTCACTAAGCCTAACTTTTAAACACTTGCATTTACCATCAAACACCCAGAGAGCAAAGTGGTTTGAAATTAAATTATGATTCAAATGAAACCAAACAAGGCTATGCTCTGATAAAATTCACTGTTCAAATTCCTGGACTTAGACTATTTCCTCTTACAGTAGTGTTACACCAAGCAAGGTGATTGGCTCGGGTTCCTAATTCTGAATCCCAGGCAGGCCTCTCGTGACTACCGCTACATGTCCCCTAGTATGACCAGTGGTAATGTCTTAGCAGGTACCCTGTTATCTTAGTTTGACATTCTACTTAGCCTAGCATAAAAGTTTCCAACAGCTTATCTCAAATGGTATACAGGGCCAGGCACACCCCTAAATGTCACCAAAAGCCTGGAACTAGAGACTAAAAAAGAGAAACAATCTTTATATTGTGCTAGGTTGGCATTTCGCATCACAATACATATTTTAAAGCGTAATTTTATACCAATTACAATATACAGTATTTATCACTTCAAAAAAATGTAAAACCTAATATTCTAGTACTCAAAATTATGAAGTATTACATCTCCCGAATCTCTAGAACTTCGTAACGCAGCTGCGATCTGGCAACAGTGTGCTCCATAAGCCCTGTACTGAAATCTAAGGTTGTGACACACTACACATACGTCAATACAACAGTATTCTTGATACCTGTCAAAAATCTAATGTTTAAATATTTTAAATAAAATAGAGGAAAAAAATTTAAGCTACCACTAGCAAGAAAGGTTATTTAAAAATTTGTTCTTTACGATGATTCAACAGAGGTTATCATAATCTGTAAAGCGAAGCTGTAAAAAAACTGGTCAAAAACTCTAAAAATAATTGTGACTTAGCCTGTGGGCATAACATCAAACCTAGACAATCTGTGTGATGACTTGTGTCTTTTCCTCTTTCTCTTCTCCTTACACTCACACCACACATGCATACATGCTTACCTATGCCTAACTTTCTACATCTGCTGCCTGCATAACAACAGTGATAGACAATTTCACTCTTGTTAACACTTGTGGAGAAGTGGTAGAAGGCAACACAACAAAGACACTGCATGGCGTCAAAGTATCCCGACACTTGGGAGGTTATTTATGCTTGCTGGACATAATTTCACTCTCAAAGACATTTATACAGTATTTTAGAATAATGTAGCATCATGAATAAAAATGGAACTTACTATCGCTGGGGTAACTACAATACTTAGGCTCATATAGGCCGCACATTTCTACAAAAAAAAATATATCACAAAGTGGGTTGTGGTCTACACATTCCAATAAATTTATTCTACACCAAAACATAGGGAAGTACGGTAATCAGAAAAACAAACATTATCAGTCCCATTGTGGCGCGTCTATTGTTACACCACAACCGGTGGACGACTAATGGTGTCTGCCTCAATGTTCTGTTCTTGTTTCAATTTGTCGAGTCTTGAGGAATTAGTACATTCGGTGATGACTCGAATGTTACAAAAACTTGTATTTTATAATGCCCGGATAGCCTCTTTTCTTTTCTATAACACTTGATGCTTACTATCAAAAAAGGTTAAGTCTCAATTTCATTGATGGCTCATCAATAAAACAACAAAAGTAAGGTTAACAGATGATTCCAAACGCAAAAAAAAAAAAAAGCCCAGCAACCAAAGTTTAGATGGTTTCACGAGAGTGTTCACCCAAAGGTTTCTCGTCGGTTTAAGTTCTAGCATAGTAATGCAATTTGCATTGGTTTACACAAAAAAAAAACTGATAAGTAACACCAAAAGAATTACATAATGGCATCACTTGCTGTTGAGCGCACTTACAAATTTTTACTGTCAACTATATTCTTACTAAATAAACAACTGACAAAAGTGGATTTTACTTCCCTTTCTGCCGGTGGATACATCCCTGAGGCAATTATCATTAAAATTAGTCCAAACACGATACAAAACAAATAAAATTGAACCATACAAATAACTACTTTCAAACTCTCATTAAAAGTTAAATTTAAATAAATTTTAATTTTGTGACTAATATCCTCAATTACTATGTTGGATCCTGTAGTATCAATCCTTGGTACACCTCATATTTGATTAACTTGAAATAATTAATTAGTTACAACAAAAAATTATTAATCAAGTATTTCTATACAAAAAAAAAATTGAAATTACAGTACCTACGATGAAAAAAAAAATTGATGGGCAGCATGCCACTGCACGTCACACCATGTCTAGAAAACCACATTCAGGCACAAGCATTTTATAATGTAAACAACTACACTCGCACTGCTGCCATCTTAACACACACATTTTTATTTAATGCTGTAAAAAATAAAAACGCTAGTAAACAATGCCAACACTTGATTTTTAAAAAACCTGAAAAATAGGTACAGGAATGTTATATCAATGTGTATTGTGGAGAGAGAAGGAAACAAGCCACATGTGGCCACCTTGACAAGGCTGATAGAAGTGGCGATAGCAGCTGCGGCAAGGTTCCCGGTCCTATCTGCCGCGCTGTGCAGTTACCACTGCTGCTACGAATGAGACGCAGGCGGTAGTACTTCACTCAGCATGACATGGCAGACTAATGAATAGTGACAAACCAATGCCACTCACAGTTTAAAATTTTAGAAAACTAGGAGAGGGTATTATCATAGGCGAAGCTAGAAATTAGCTAATGGGTATCCTGCACTCTTCTTCCCAATATGGCAGGGGGTCCGGAGGTCCTCCCTCGGGAAAATGTTTAATGTCAAGGTGAAAAAGGCGCTATTTAAGCAGTTTTTGGTACCTGCACATTGAATATAACACCGGTAGAAATATTAATATTTTATGAAGTAACTCTTTTTGAGTGATGAATTTAATAATTACGAAACCTAAAAACTGTGACACATATAAGTAGCCAACTAGCTGGGTGCTGTAGTGTGAATGCACAAATTCCATGAACTGAAGAAAACAGTGTACAGTTTTATGATTTTGATATTTCCATTCCTTCCTTTCTCTGTGTATGCGTGTCTGCGAGGTTTACATGTAGATACTTTAGAGTTCCCATTGTTCACGTACTTGTAAAAAGAAGGTTTGAGGAATTCTCCACCGCTTCTAAAGTAGTTGGTAGTAAGATTTGTGTTGAAACCTGTCAGACCTAATGGGTGGTTCTGTGCATACCCGGACCACCCCGTAGCTTCGCCTATGGGCATTATAGGTTTTATCAGGTATCAATATCGTCAGAAAATAATCTGCATATTAAATGGAAATTTATTTCATTTGTAAAAAGTGTCTGTTCTACACCAGTAACAAACACTAACTTAAAAGATTTTTTAAAAGCACTTTAATAAATTTTCTTTGTTTTTAAGGAGCTGAAGTAGGGTATTTCACCAACTACGACGACAACGCAATCACAAAAAATTTCTCGGACACCATGTCTTGTCGTAGTAGTGAGGCTGGATTGTGCTTTAAGCTAGGCAACTCAAATTTTCTGGTTTTACTGTATAGTCAATTTGGCTTAGCAATATTAAAATATAATGTGAAATATGTGTAACATCGTAATAACACTTTCTCAGTATTCTTAAGGCCATGCCTGAAACTGTAGTTTTACAATTGTTTAGATAATTGATTTAAGCGCAACCAATATTGAGAACTGCTACTGCTACTGATTCATACCCCAATTTTTTAATAGCAATAAAACCCAAAGTATCACAAAGTTTGTTATGAAAAGACAGTAGACACCAGATTTTACGAGGCCTCATGATGCGCAATAACGACCTGGTAAAATCACTGTCCTTTACAACCGAGTACTCGTAAAATGGAGGTTAGGTTTCATAGTACCCAAAAAAGACCCCTTAAATCGCTGCCTCGTAAGATCTGGTACTTGTAAATTGGTATTTTACTGTAAGCCAAAACCAAAATTTTTTTTCAGGCAAAATACACATTACTTTACAAAAGACATTACCTACATACCTTTGTGCAGTGTATGAATGCACATTTTTGAATTTTATCAAAGCATTCAACAAGAAATAATCTAATTTATGTATTTGCACTAAAGTAAAAAAAAAAAAAGCTACAAAACATGGTTTTAGAATTGTTCTTAAAAATGTACTTTATATACTAATCCTATTACGTAAAACATGATGCAATCTTACACCAACAGTCTCACCACATCTTCCAGCAACTGTGTGTTCATTTCAAACAATGCTTCATTCTTGAAGAAACCAACATTTCCTCCAAGTCCAGCATACTCAGAATTCAGCTGAAATGCACACCCTTTGGTGGGGAACACAGGGGCGTTCCTGTGGTCAACAGTGAGGACGTGTTTAACAGCAGACTTTAGACTTGGGCCGCTCTCCTCACGGACTGCAAATGCCACGTTGCGATTGAGGCACGACAAGTTGCGAAACGCTCCCTCCCATTGCACGTTGTGTTTTACCTGTAAAACATCATGAAAACTAGTTAATCATTTCAAATTCATGATTTTCTTTAAATAGGGTTCAAATCAAATTTTGTATACATTAAAATTGTTCCTAATTATACAGCATACAGTCTGTTTTAGCAAATCTGTAAACAAGTTGGCAGTCATGAAATTAGTCAAATTACACACATACCTTTTGGCCATTGCTAGTATAAAGACATATATGACATATGCTAAATGAATGTTTAAATCATTAATTAACTGTAATGTTCACGGTTTTAGAAGTCCATACAAAAAAACTATAAAAGAACAATCCTAGAGAACAGGTCTTGCCAATTTTGTAAGTAAACATTTTGTCAAAGTAACATGCTCCTTCAACATAATTTATTGCACTGGAATCATGTGTACAAAATATACTTTTGCAAAGGTAATTCAAATATTGTAATTAATCATATTTAACAAGCATATACAGAATTCAGGCACAAAATGCTACAGACTTAGCGATAGTAATGGGAAATATAAGTGTGTCCAAGTCCCGACGTCAGCCCACCTAGTTTTAATTACTACTCAAATCATTTAAAAAGAATTACAAACAAAATTTGAATGTGTTCAAAAAATGAACACACCAATTGTTTGCATACATTATATACCTACAGTATTTGGTTAATTTCTAGTGATCAATTATCCTCGTCATGTGACTGAGAAAACCTAGTTATCTCTGACAAGTTACTATTTGTACACACTTGCTGACAATTTAACTGACAAATATGCACAGGACAGTTTATAAGTTTATAATTAAGGTTATTGGTTCTCCCTATACTTTGTGGCTTAAGGTGGCATCCTACATAGGCTCTGGGGGAAGGGAGTTTGTGTGTATGACTGAGTGTGTATAGCATAAAATTTATAAGAGTGCTAAGGGTGTTAGCGACTGGCATATGTAATGCAGCATCACTTCCACATGCAAGCCACTATGCTGGCATGCAGTGCTTTAGACTACTTCCTGTGGGACAAAATGGACACAAAATCATTTAATTTGTGGGATATATGGTGTAAAGTTCAACACATGTTTTGATCACAGTCCAGTTGAAATTTTCCCAAACAGGCCTGCAGCAATTCCAGTTGAAATTTTTAGCAACTTTGAGGCGCCCAAAAATCATGTTTAAAATAAATGTGCTAAATTTTTTAACTTATAGCAGCTAGATTGAAGTGTTTATTTTTTCTGCAGACATAAGTACTAATGTAATGTACGTTAAGAATTTCCATCAAAAAATAACCATCACTCGCAGTAACACATTTCAAGTATAGATAGGGAGGTCCCCGAAGATGATGAAACCTCTTTACTGTAGTTATATCTTTGAAAGAAGTTTGGCATGAAAAATTATGTCTCTACATACAGTATACAGAGATCTTGTGCCATGGCAGACACATCAACTATGTACTATATGCACTGTCTCTTGTAGAGCAGCAAGACTATGGACTACATATATACATACATCACAAGTTTTCTCAATTCATGCGCCAATTATCTATTGCATTCACCCCCTGTTTTTTATACGAGAAATAATTTCATAGAGTTTAGTCAGTTAAAAAAATATAGTAGAGTTATTTTTACTTAAATAATTATTATCTGATTTTTAGTCTGTGTTTGTAAAATTTGCAATCTATTTTAAACAAGCACAACATTTACAACAAAAACAAAAATGTGAGTTAATAAAACGAGGTGAAAAGGTTTGTGTGGATACAAATAGCAGGCTTATTTTAATCTAACCACAACAGACCTAAAATTAATACATAAAAGTAACATGCACAAACAATTAAATAAATATTAAACTTACGTGAGCAGCTGAGAAAAACGAGAAATCGAGCAGGCTGCCATATCCGAGAAGGCCATATCCCGATGGCTGCCATTGTTCGTTGTGTCGAAAGAGAGAAGCAGTAAATCTGAAAATGTAACATTCATGACCATATGATTTCATTAGTTTCAAGCTTAATGGTTTATATGCATACACTTTGTTTTGGTCACAGTGAATTAATGATAATTTCTCTTAAGCCAGTGTTTCTCAGAATGGGGTACATATCCCATAAAGTGGCACAATATACCAAAGAGGTTCTCGAGGGTATGCAACATTAAGCTTGTGTTGAAGTTGACCAACACACAGTGCAGTGAAATGAGCATTCCTACATCCTATTTTGAAGTTTTGGTTCTCAAGTTAATCTTATTTTTCTCGTCCCTGTAATCCGCTACATACTTTTGGTCGAAAAATGTATTTGAATGAATAATTTTTCATACAAAGTTATTCTGAAAACAATCATAGTAGATTGAAATTGTTTGTTAATATGATGCAATAAACAAATCAATAGCACTCCCAGTTTCGTCCCAAAATAATGGTAACGGTTTGAATGCATTTACAATAGTTTCCAGTGAAGAACTTACATACCTACTCTGTGACAGTCTAATTTCTCTGACATCAAGAACTGGATGTCACTAACCTAGTGTAAATCCAGTTCCAGTAACTGGAATGCAGTTTACTGATAAGAGATGTACGTGCTATGTAAGTTGACAAGTGGGTGATAAACAAATAAGACACAGGCTCATCAGGAGTTAATAAAAAATTTGCTTAAAGAACTTTGTACTATACACGTAAACAAAAAAAATAGGTACACTGAAATTAATCTACAATGTGGCAAGTAATTTTGATGGATAATAATAAAGAACCAATAATCTACAATGTGGCAAGTAATTTTGATGGAGAATAATAAAGAACCAAATCCTGTGCATTGCTTGTAATGAATGTTTTTTCCTGCAAATCCATTTTGTTTTACGAGTAAAAATGCAATTTAAAAATTCTAAAAGACAAGCAACTTGGATATTGTGAGGACTAGAAAAATTGCAATTCAAATGTTTTATGGTGCATGAAAATTCACTTGGAAGGATCTTGCAGTAACCAGGATGATTTGAGAAATAACCTGTAAAGTCAATTAATCAGTTTTGCCCTTTGTTTGCTGTGCAAGCAGGTGAGACAACAAATGTAGCTAGCCTGAGTCAGTTGCTTGTTTAGGTACATACCAACGTTTAATTTAAGCGATATTTCATTGCTGATGTGATGCAGTTATGATTTTTTGTCGCAAATCGTGATGCTGTAGCAGCTACCTGTATGTTGCCTTGTATTTTACGCTCTTGCGTAATTTTCGCACCTGTGTTTCACAGTTGAAAAACTGGTTTTTAGAAATTTTGCATAATATATGAACTACTATTCTTCATTACCACCACTTTTAACACAAAAATTTTTATGCATAAACACGGCTGAGAATCATTACTAACTTTAGAGTAAAAGACAGCTTTAAAGCGGCTGTGACCACGCATAAGTTTTAAACAATTGTTTACAATTTCCGCAGTGTTGCCAGAGCAACTGAAATATCAGTACACCGATGTACTGGAATTTCACATTATTGTAACTATTTGTTTTTATTATATAACAATTATTACAATATTCATTCTAAATAAATAATTAGTTTTACAGCATTGTGAATGATTAATTTAGGAAGTCTAGAAGTACAAATTTACCCATAAAAATTTGTTCACATCAATGAAACCAGGAAATGGAAGCCAAAATTAAATTTAACAAGTCATCATGTCTTACCAGTTAAAATATCTCATTTATTAACTACTACTTATTTGCAATACTATATCAAAAGTGACCATGATTTTATGACTGGGTTACCACATTTAAAAACAATGCTCTCAAATTCAGATTGTTTTGAATTTTCAATGACCCATGAACTTATAAAGAAAATTACTGCATCAACATGCGAAACAGATAAATAAGCTGACAATGTAAGCTGAACCTGAAACATATTTACTTGTAAACCTAACATGGGATTTGTGCATGACCCTTTGTAATTTTTTAATCATGTTTCATCTATTTGCATTTTACATACCTTACATCAACTTTTTAGAATGTGCAGTAAATAGCTATTTCTGTTAATGTTGAATTTTATAGCATTATTGTCATATAATAACATATTTTTAATAGGTTAAGAAAATGTAGATAAAGTACCTAACCAAAAGCAAATTTAATATTGTTTTAAAGTTTTATTGAAAAACTGAGGTGATATTTTGCATAATTTAAAAAGTACCTATTGTATTTTTTTCTGAATTTTCCAAAATTCATCTAAAAACACTGGATTTCCATTTTCTTAAATATTAACCAACAAGGTTGTAGATTTGATTATAAAGAGTTAAACTCCAAGCGTATTGCAGTTTACAAGAATTTTTATCACTTTAAGATTTATAATGGCAGAAACACGCTATGAAGTTATAGAAAATAATGAGTAAAATTAAGATTATGTATACATTGTACATCATTGAAGTTGCATTGTTGTGTGACCCATTCTATGTTTTAAATTTTAGTTTTTACTTCTGTCACTGATGATAATGTACAGTATCAATCGCAACAAACACATAATTTATTGTGTGTCACAACAATTTGTGGTGGTAAATATTGCTTCTAATGGACCGGAGAAGTAAGTAAGGTTTTGTTTCGTACGCAGATATTAATTTTAGTAAATGTCCTTTTGTTTTCAACCAAGAAACCTTAGTATGTGCCGACAATGGCCACGAAAGCCTGCGATCTATATTATTATTGTTTTGTTTATTTACGGTATAACATTACAGTTTTTAAGGTTACAACCTCACTACGAATTTTTTCTGATGCACTTGCATTACTTATACTCTCCAAATATTCAACATTAAATATTGCATAAAAGTTGCATAAATTATTCCATTCTCACCTCACATATCAGTCTTTTTACCCACCAGTATTGCCACCACACTGCTTGGTTTGCCACTGAGTAATGGAGTGGCGAACAAACACTTCTGAAAGTGTTGTATATCCAGGAAACAAGAAAATATGTATGAAATATAGTACAAAGAACTCTATTTGGTGACAATATATGATAAAAATGTCATAGTCAAATGTTATAGTTGGCGTCCTGCATTTAGTTTTAGACTTTGGTATTCACTATTCACCATGAAAAATGCTACACAATATGCATCTACTGCTAAACATTTAAAGTTTTGTACAGCAATTTGCTACAAAAAAAAAAAAAAAAAGTAAATTAAACACTAGTACATGCTAAATTTTACAATGCAATATTTGAAGACATATATTATATTTTGTTTTGTACACATTTTAAAAGCCTTTTTGGGATGAGAAAATGGTGTCATGGCACAAATTCATGATGTGTACTTTGCTTCATCGTTAACTCCTATTGCAATAATCTCTACAAAAAGTTACAAACACAACCCTAGATGCAGTAAAATCCCCTCAGCCTACAGCACTTAAAATCATAGTTCAGTGTGTATAAATGTACGCATGCATTTCAAAATGTGTGAAAACAATTCATTCACATTCAATATCTTAAATCTAAATAGCAGTCACAACCAAACAAGGCCAAGATTTTTTTGCAAATGAAAATTAAATACAGGATGTCCTGAAACAAGAATGTAAGAAACAAACTACATGAATCCTGAGTAAAAATGGAGACAAAACTGATAGAGGAAAAATGTTGCACAATGACACTTTTTGCACACTGCAGCAAGACAGCATGGAGGAAGTCCCCTTTGCACTACACAATTATTTTACTACTACCACTGTTCTGGGTATCAAATTACCAGTAGTCAAAAAAATATGTTCCTATGTCTGCTCATACCCTATTTAACATAAATACGTAAAAGAATACCTTGTTTTGGAGCACAAAAGTAAACTCACTCCATGCTGTGTTATGAAATTGTACACGAAAAATATCATTTAACCTCTTGCCACCGACATTTTAATCTTCAGTATCATTCAAGATTCACGATGTGTGCTTCTTATACACCAGTTTCAGGACATCAATTAAATGAAATTCAAATGCAACAAAAAATATGTCACACTCGCTTACTGGCACAATAGTCTTAGAAAACTCAACACTGATATATGGTAAATCCCTATAATGACGTTTGTAGTGGGACAGAACAAAATATTGCTTATTAAGTGTGGACAGTAGTTTTTTTTTACATTTGAGGCATGGAAAAGGGGAACGTAACATGTCCGTCAAACACCTCGTCACCTCTAGGCACAAAGTACTAAACTAGCGTGTAGTGTTTTCGTAGAATATGTTTTACAAAGGGCTTCAAGGGATGACGCAGTTATTTTATTTGTGGAAAGTATGTGGTAAAGTCCAATTCAAAAACTTTGGGGGAGCTTGGAAATCATGTTTTAAATTATTATCAATAACCATAGGGACACAGTCTGAAGTATTTCTTCTTTTCGCAGATAAATTAATTGGAAACATATTTAACAGTTACACAAGAAAAAAACTTTCTGTATCACGCTACGGCAAGGTTCACATGCCAGATCCACGCTGCCTGGGTTGACGTACTTAGCTTGCTTCGAGTCCCTGAAGTGTGGAGAGCTAAGAGCAGCACAGTATTTGCATCACACCTAATCTTAGCTTCTAGGCACAAGTCAGTGAACAGGTGTGCAATCTTCTCGCAGATAACTCACCTCTACAAAACATTCAGTGGTGGTACTGTCATTTTATGATATAATATTTTAAATAAAGGTTTGTTGCACCAACCTAAATTCTAAACCAAGCTATCAAGATAAAAAAAAAAAAAAAGCAAAAAACACACATTTTTGCCATATTTTGACATGAAAAACAAGTTTAAAATATTACCAGAGGTCCTAAAAAGAGTGTATATGCGTGTTAAGGCTTAGCATCAATCGCCATATTGAAATATTTTATTTTTCACTCTTATGAAATTCTGAGTAAATATTACTAGGCAAGTTTAGGTTAAGTTATCTTAGGCGAGGTCAGGTAACCCAACATTACCTAAACTAGCAAAAAATGGAAAAAGTAAAGGTGAAAATAACCTAATGTAACCAAAACTAAACTAACATAACCTAATATAATGAAAAACAGAAAATTCTGCAGTTAGCAAACTACAATTTTTTTCTACGTATGACTACTTTCACGTCTACAGAAACATTTTTAGTTAAAAAATTATGTCTTTTAAATCAATAGATCGGCTGGTATACAAAAGTAGCTATTCTTAGTATAATTCATAGAGCCACAACTTTATGGCAAAAAGATTTTTGCAACATTTGGTTTCAATGCGTTGTGTGCAGCTCTGCTAAGTAGTCTGTGATTGTATGATTTTACTCTCACTTTCCTTGGCAAATTCCAGACATACTACACTGAATGGCAGCAAAAATTCCTCTCAAGATTAGCGGTAAAGCAGCCAAGAAATCGGGCAAGGCCCAGAAAAACATTTCTAAGGGCAACAAGAAGAAGAAGCATAAGAGGAGGAAGGCTATACAATCTACATCTACTAAGTTCTGTAGCAGGTTCACCCAGGCACTGGAATATCGTCTAAAACCATGAGAATCATGAACAGCTTCGTGAACAACATTTTAGAGCTCATCGCAGCAGAGGCCAGCCGCCTCGCACACTACAACAAGCGCCCCACCATCACCAATCGTGAGATACAGACAGCTGTCAAGCTTCTCCTGCCTGGGGAACTGGCTAAGCACGCTGTCAGCGAGGGAACCAAGGCAGTCACCAAGTACACCAGCTCTAAGTGAACTGCCTTGCTGCAGGCCACAGCAAATTACTGACGTACGGAGTTACAATAATCTTATTCTGACTGGTGCAGTCAAATGAGAAATGTGTTTGAACAAAGACACGCTGCCAATAAACATGAAGCAGAGCTGCCGATGTGCTCATGAGACACTGGAACAAAGAGGGCCAAAAATATTTTTGCTGCAAAATTGTGGCCCTAATAATTCAGTTTAAGTTTTTCTTCGCCTATAAATTTTTAGCAATGCGTACATTAAAAAAATAAGTAATTTTCAATGCATTAAAATAATAACTTCCCTTTTTTTATGTGATCTAGGTAGTACTTCTAGTGACTTGGTAGTTCTGTCGGGTCTCTGTTTATTTTATTTGAAGGGAGAGGCAAACATAAGTTTTTGTCTTTTGTGAGAGACAAATGTTTTGCTTTTGTCTTCTAAGGCTATCCAATCAAACATAATTGCATATTAATAGTTTAAGCCACAAGAGACATTTTTAACTCGTTCAGGGACCAATATAACTAAGATTTTTCAAACATAACAGAAGTAACACAACATGATAACTATGTTAATGTCAGCTGCAATGCTATTAACAATTGTGCAATTGCACATAAAACATCATTATTATTACTATTATTATACATTGAAACAATTTTTGGTAATTTTAAACATATATGTATAAGCATAGCACTTGCGAAGAAACTATTTCGAAACAAATATTACTGAGCAAGAATTAATACAATATAGTAAGGAAAGAAGTAACCCCCCCCCTCCAATCAATACTTACCTCGAAGATACGTAAATGTTCCAGTTATTAATAAAACAATTGTTAGAAATGTTTGACAACACAAAATAAAACATTAATTATATACTTTTAACTGTCAAAGAAAAGCTTTCGGACACACTAATTTCCCATATACCACACCTAACCCCTACTTTGCAACATAATGCCTCATATGGCAATAACTGTGCGATTGCTTTGTGGAAATAGAACACTATATGCCACTGCTACAAAATATATAATAATTCACAAACTTTCAACCAACGCAAAACTTGATTCTTGATTATAAACAAAAAAAAATTAACGTTAATTGTGTTAATCCTTTCGCCTCCTCACACATATAACAAACATTCAATAAATGCTTATTAAAAGTGTTTTCATCACAATAACTGAAACAGTAATATTACCATAGTTTGGTTACTTTCATTATCAACATACACAGCATAAAACTAGGCATTTGGCATTCTAAAAAATTGCATCTCAGTATCTCGCATCACTTCAGAAGGAAATTTTGATACTAATATCAACAAGTACATCTCGAGAGCTGTCTTTTAAATAGCATGTGTCGCTAGACTAGAAAATCGTCTCAAAACTAGAAACTCATCTCAAGACTACAGCACCTGATACAATCTCAAGACGAGATGTGAGTAACGACTATTAATACGACCCTAAGACAGGTAAACTCATTTTAATCCACTAATGATCTTTAGATAATGCTGACCAGTCCACCACGACTAACATTATAACCTAAATTAAATTTAAGCTTTTGAGTCTACCGATCAGAAGCATTCCATCAATATTTTCATAAAATATATTAGACAGGACATGGAAAACTATATCTAAACACGTAAAAAATTTTTTTGACACTTAGAAAAAAAAAAAAAAAAAGAAATACGTGTAGGTAAAAAATAGTAATTTTTTCCAAATATAACTATTACAAAAATAAAGCACTTATTTATTTGCCAATTTCACTCAGCAAAGCAAACATACAGACTTATGGGAGTGAGACAGAACTTTGTATAAACATCACACTATTGTGGGAAGTTACCACAACCAACAAGCAACTTGGTTTTATGTATTTTTATTACAAATAATTTCCTGTATTCTCTAAGTGTTCGTGGCCTGTTTTCTTACTGCAAATGTAGTTTGTACTTTGACAAATTCTGACCAAAATACAACCATAATTGTTTATAAACAGTGTTATTTTTGCTACAATATGTGACATGAATTCCAAAGTAACATTACACACTCAGTTGTGGACATTTTTTGACCTACGCATCAGTAACATGATTTTAACATTTTTATGTTTTGATATTTCATTTGTTTGATTATTGTTCAAAAAGGTTTTCTTCAAAATTTTTTTGTCAAACTTGCAACCAATTTTTTTTACACCGTCCTTTTTTAAGCTTGTATGTTCTTCAGGCTAATACATAACAAATATAGTACTGTGCACACAATGCACAATCTCATGTATGAAACATGCACCCCACAATCACTGCAACGATGAGAGACATTTCAACAGCTTACTTGAATGTTGAACTCACGTGGGGGACAGGCTTCCAAAAAATGGCTTCTGGAAAGAAACACTAAAGTTGCCAGTCTTTTCCAATCCGTACGTATAGTCGACCGTAGCAGCTTCCCCTCTGCCCATCATGTTCGGGAACTTTAAACTGAACTGCACCGGACACTCGTTGCTTCCCACAGACGTGACCAGGTTAACTCCTCCGACAATTCTTTTCAATTCTTTCACATAAAATGTCACCTAAAATTAAGTACACCAGTTATATTAATAACATAAACCATTGTTTATTATTCATGACAAATGAGTTATTACATACGTACTACCGTAAAAACACATTAAAATGCAGGCCATAACACCCCAGGTAATTATATGTACTCCCAGCTCTAATATATGAAGGGCAAGTCACATCCACAATACATTAAAACTGCTGTTAATATACGTCAGAATTATGTCGAACATCAAAACTTTTTAAAGACTTTCTACCGTACTTTCAGAAATGCACCAACTTTACCTTTTATATTGTACACTCATAATACAGTGGCTGTAAACTACTTTATAAACTTCGTGGGCTTGAAGAGGAATGAATTTAGTTTGATACGGAACCCCCCTTTGGAAATTAACCATTTCTATGCCCCATGCCCTTTAAGTCCATTTTGGCAGTTTGCACAGCAAAGTTTGTTTCCAATTATATGTGACAGAAGGAAGTTGTACATCATGTTGCTCCATCACTACATTTTGTGACCACATGAAGTCTTGCATACCATTCTCCCTGGACAATTTATCATAGAAGAACAGGGTTGAATTCATTTCTGCTGAATACACTGACATGACAAAATATTGTATATACTTGCTGCTAACCAATAATTAAACATCAATGTTTTATTGATGTTCAAAACATTTTTTTTTTCCAATTTGCCATACTTCATTTTACACCAATATTATGTCATGTTGAGAGGTGTGTCATACTTGATTTTTTTGTATTCTTTTTGTTTGTTTTGTATAGCCAAAGGTAACCATGTTTAGAGAATAAAAGGCTAGTGTTTATTTATTTCTGTTATCATAAGTATTATCAAAATTCAAACAAGGCATAAATAATATTGTTATGGTCAAATGGCAGGATGACAAGAATGTGTAGTTGTGTTGGGTTACGTCTTTATTTTGTGTAAATAAGGACAGCTAGTTTGTTCTAGATTGGAAGAGTTACGAGAATTCTGAATGTGTTTGTGTGTATATGTCACAGTCGGTTGGGTGATGTTGACAATAGTAGAGAGCTTTCTAGGGATTTTGGCAGTTTGAATGTTCATGATTGGCTGGAACGTATCTGTTTTATGGGTTTTCAGGGTCGTCATACACATTGACGTCATCATTTTAAATGCATTTCGTGTCATGGTCAAGAACACAGATGTGTGTGGGGGCAGCTACCCCAAATAACCATGATATGTGATTAAATTTATCATGTGTACCTTTGTCAAAATTTTCTTCTACTCGCATGTGTATAGTCCATACCATAGGGCCTATAAGAATTCCGTATTTTGACAGCTGCCAACATTTGTAACACGCGCCAGAATAACATGTAATTTAGAATAACCAGACATAATCGTGTGGCCTTGTACCGGGAGTCGGCGACTCCGGTTCACTACACCTGAAGATCTGTTGGATATACAGTATCTTGAACTGGCAGTGAGGTTGCTATGGAGAAAGTTAGTGTGTGTGCCTTGTGCGACTAGTGGTTTGAATACCCCGCCCGGACTTCGGCCGTGCTCGGCCGCCGTCGGATGCGCTCATGTTCGCTCTCCCCTCCTTCCCCCACTTCTCCCTCCTGTGCCTAGCTGAGACGCTCAAGTCAGCGAGACAGAGAGTCTTCTCCTGGGCCTGATCGTGGGCGGTTGTGTTTAGCTTGCGACCGCGGTGCCATACCTGAGCCGTGTCATCTGTAAGTTCTTCTTTCGTTAAATTGAGTTTGGTGTTTTATGTTTTCCGTGCATTTTCAGTTAGGTTTGGTTTAGTAATTTTTTTCGTTGAGGATACAGTAGAGCCCCGATTTTAACGAACTCGGGAATAACGAAAACAGCGATTTAACGAAAGGATTTTCAGGAACCTTCAAAATATAACAAAAAATGTATTAAATAACTAAGTGTCTTTCATAAAATGGAATATTAATTGTAATTTAAGTACTTTAAAAATACTAGCACCGACCGCAGTATATTCTTATTTCTCAGTAGAAAAGCTTAAACCATCCGTCGAGAAAAAAAAATTCGTTAAAAACTTTGGCAGCAGGAATGATTTCGAAATACACACGCGCGGGCGTGGCCGAGCGAGTCTCCACAGCGCGGCGGTGGACAGCGCAAGAACCAATTCATAGATAGTGCTTCGCGTCTCCGTTAGAATGCGCTGCAGGGCAGCGTGCTCTCTTGAATAATTCTATTACCGATAGAATGCAGTGGTGTGCAGCATGATTTTTCACACTCGCGTCACGTGATAAAACAAGAGTTTATAAAAAATACGTAAAGTTATTTATGCAGGCTTTTTACAACGAATTCATTACCGTAAACATATATAATTTGTTTCTCCGATGCTAAAAAACGCTGGAGTGCAAAGTATTTTTAGCTAACAAACCAACAAGTTTGTTTCACGAGCGCGGCTGCATACAAGCTATAATGGCCGCTGCAGCGCGTATTTAATTATAATTTTACCGTTGTCTCGCAAACTTTTAATCCAGTTTTCCTTGCAGTTTTACTTTTTTAAAATTTTTCATGGGAATTTCCTTAATTTTGTCGGTGGAGCGGGCGGGAGATAGACAAAAAGATTGACAGCTCGGCGGTGTTAGTCATCACGTCTCACCTGTTGACGACGCGCGCAAGGACGGCCTAATACACCATGCGCGCGCTCGCCGAGCGTTACACTGAAAGTTTTAAAGTTTTTTCGCCAATTTTTTTTCTTTTCACGGTTGTGGCTTACCTGTTGACGGTAAATGCGTTTTGTTATTGTTTTGGGCCAATATATTTTGTTAAAATTACCTTAAATTCTGACGAAACATGCCCGAGGATTTAACCATTTTTTGCTGATCGGAAGGGGGGGGGGGTGGGGTGGGAGAGGTAAGTCGGATTTAACGAAACATCGATTTAGAGTAAACATTTTCAGGTCCCATGGCATTTCGTTAAATCGGGGTTCTACTGTACGTCGAGGGTGTGCTGTCACGGCTGCGAGCCCAGTACGACTTGGGATTGGACCCTGCCTTTTTTGGAATAAAATGTTTTCGCTGCGGAGACGTAGGACACGTGCGAGCAAACTGTCCGGGAAATGGATTGCCGCCGTACCTGTAAGTGCCAAGGGTCACGGGCGAAATAGTTCTAATAGGGCACGCTATGACTGTTTCGTGTCCGTGCTGTGTTACGGTCATGAACGAGCAGCTCTTGTGGATACGGGAGCGTCGCATTATTTTGTGCGAGAAGAAATGTGGAATTTCTTAGTTCAGCGGAACCCACATTTATTAAGGGAGCTCTATACCACTGAGGGCTTGACCGTGTGTGTGACAAATGGGCACGTTGTGAGGTGCGTGAGATCGGCAAAATTGCATTTCAAAATTGAATTATTTTCTTGGTCGCATTTTTTCTGGGTGGTCAAAGGACTAGTGGCCGACATAGTGTTGGGATTAGATTTTCTGCACAGGTCTCCTGCAGTGGTCGACGTTCCTGCAGGCCAGCTAGTGTTTAAGTTCGCGCCCGAGGTCCCGTGTCGGTTATTGTCTTCCGTAAGCCGAGGGTCAACCCCCTTAGGTCAGATTTTGGCGACCACTAGTAGGAGTGTCAACAGTGTGGAATCATTATTAAGGAAGTTCGACGATGTGGTAGCCTTATGCATTGGTCGGTGTGACGTGATGCCGTATCGCTTTTCCGTCACAGATGACGTACCAGTTCGAGTTCCGTTTTACACCTATGCTCCTCCTAAGTTGGAGATAATGCGCGAATTGGTGGCAAAACTCTTGGACGCTGGTGTGATTTCTCCGTCAACCTCTGACTACGCCTCGCCCGCCGTTATGGTTAAGAAGGTTAATGGCGGCTATAGGTTAGTGACGGACATGTCTGTGGTAAATCAGAAGATACACCTTGACCCATTCCCTGCACCTACTGTAGATACAGTGTTGCAACATCTTGGGAAGGCGTCCGTGTACTTTGTAATAGATATTAACGCCAGTTTCC
This sequence comes from Medauroidea extradentata, assembly GCA_003012365.1. Classification (NCBI taxonomy): domain Eukaryota; kingdom Metazoa; phylum Arthropoda; class Insecta; order Phasmatodea; family Phasmatidae; genus Medauroidea; species Medauroidea extradentata. The sequence goes on from PNEQ01110153.1 coordinate 18,522, forward strand.
ATCAATACTTGCTGCACCCTGATTGTCACAAGTACACTGCGTTCCGCACGCAATGAGCTCAATACGAATTCAACTGTATACCCTTGGGGGCCAAGTTTGCCACTCAGGCCCTTTCACGTGTCCTGGATCACGTGCTGGCAGATTTGAAGTTTAAGTGCGTGATCAATTATATTGACGATATTATCGTCTACAGCACATCTATGGACCAACACCTAGATGATTTGCGGGCTGTATTGACATGCCTGAGGGACGCCGGTTTGACCGTGAATCCGGCTAAGGTCACGTGGGCACCTTCCTCGGTGAAGTTCCTAGGGTATATGTAGTATCCAGGGGGCGCCTGGTCATGGATCCTGACCGGGTGGTCCCTGTGGTAAATTTTCCGCGCCCTAAGACAGTGAAAGGCGTGTCCAGGTTTATTGGGCTTCTAGGGTATTATGCCAGATTTATTCCCTGGTTCTCGGAACTGGCTGCGCCGCTGAACCACCTTAAGCGGAAGGGCGCTGTGTTCGAATGGGGACCCGATCAAGAGAACAGCTTCAAGAGCATTAAAGCAGTCTTGGCCGCAGTGCCGTCACTGTATTTAGCCGATTTCGACCTGCACTTTGTGATTAATGTCGACGCTTCGAGCGAGGCCTTGGGGGCGACATTGGGACAGTGGAGGGACGGTGCGGTATGTCCAGTGGCATTTGTTAGCCGGTCTCTATCTGATTCTGAGTGACGGTTAAGCGCCTTCGAGAAGGAGACCCTCGCTTGTGTCTGGGGCACCACCAAGTTCGAATCGTTTGTGGGTGGCATCGAGTTTGATTTGAGCACGGATAACCAGGCTGTGTCCTGGCTGCTTTCACACTCAAGTGATTTTGGCAAACTGGGCCGGTGGGCGTATCGTTTGTTCCGGTTCCAGTTTGTCATAAAACACGTCCCTGGAAACAGTAACGTGGCTGCTGATGCCTTGTCACGTATGTTTGGTTCAGACGACTATGAGGAATCCGTTCCCGCCCCTGAGGATGTAGATGGCGTGTGTGCGGCCTTTACGACTAGTAGTATGTTTTACCACCGTCTGAGTGATGCGCAGTCTGAAGATGAGTTCTGCAGGGGCTTGATTGACGCGGTGTCGCGAGGTGACAATGTCCCTTATGCGGTCACGGATGGGCTTCTGTACTATGCCGGGCGTTGGAAACGTGCTAAACACCTGGTAGTCCGGGAGGTTCACCGGTCGGAACTCCTCAGGTATTTTCATGATTCCCCTTCGGGGGACATTTGTGGCATCAGGGCACCTTAAGTAAGCTAAGTGCCAGATTTTATTGGCCCACAATTTTTGCGGACGTACGAAGGTACGTGAGGCGCTGTGATGTGTGCCAGCATGCAAAGCCTTGCCAAAATACCAGTGTGGGTATGTACAGCATTGATCAAATTATGTACTCGTGGGAGGTGATGCACTGTGACGTGTTTGGCCCACTCACTCGTTCTACTAAGGGCAATAAGTACATTTTAATAGTGTTGGATGTCTTTTCGAACTTTGTGTTTCTAATTGCTACTCGTAGCATACGAAGTTCGGAGATCCAGCGGCACTTGACAGACCGTGTTTGGTTGGTGTTCGGCCCTCCCGTGAGCTTGCTTACAGATAACGCCACCTATTTTACATCTGCGTCCTTTAAGGATATGTGTTTCCAGTTGTCAATCAACCATTACACGTACAGTCCTTATTTCCCGTGCGGAAATAGGGTTGAACGCTTTAACCGGAATTTGAAGGTGACGTTGTCAGTGCAATACCATGAGCAACAGAACGTCTGGGATGAAGACCTAGATCTGGTCTCCATTGGGTCTAATTCTGCTGTGCACAGCGCTACCAAGTACAGCCTGATGACACAGTAGTGGTAGCCATGAACAACAAATCACTTAACTTCCATCGCAGACATTGAAAATAGCATGTAGTATACATGAAAAATAAGTAAACATTTTGGAGTAGCGGTAATACAATAACATGGCTCCATAAACAGCATTAGTCACTTAACTATGATGTTATTCTATTTAAATTGCATAATTTCTGTAAACATTTTACAAACAACTGGACTACTATCAGTCAACCGGTACCGGTAACTAAATCAAAGGACGGTCATGTTGCGAGTGTCAACTGAAGCGTTTTGTGTATTACTGTGTGTTTGCGATTCTCACAAAGTGTTATTTTAAGATTCTGTGCATATATTTAATATACTGCAATGCTGGGATTCAAAAACCTGGCCTGTAATTGCCAACGATAACAGAATTAAGATGTGCTTCGGAAGACAGGAAGAAACTGGAAAAACCTTCAACCTCAATAACTACTTGGCATATTGGCATTGCTACAAAAGATAACTGCAAAGTAAGAAGTAAGTAATCAATTCAGAGAAAAGTATTATAAAAAAGAAAAAAAAGTTGCCTACTGTTTATTTTAACAGAATTTGTGGGTTAACACTTGTTCTTGTCGTAGGCCTATATATAAACAGTTTTTTTTTTCAAAACACAGACTCAAATTCTTTTTGTATGAAAAAATCCATGTTTTTTTCTAAGCAAGTAAATGGTACTGTTTAGTCTAAAGTTCACATGAGATTTTGTGCTTTGTTAGCTGCAAAAATGTAGGCCTACATATTACCGAAAGAAGATGGAAGACTTACGCCTACGTATTTCCCAGGCATTAAAGTGTACTTCTTTAATGATTATGTATTACCAAATTAATTTTAAGGTGATCTGGGCAGTAAGACCTACACATGTTTGTTTATAATATTATTCCTTACACTTATGTTGATATATTATTTATATTTATGTCGTGAGAGTACAAATGTTTGTTGTGTAGTCTACAAGAAATATTTTTACGAGTTTCTTAAGTATTGTGAGTGGCAGGACTATGATGATAACACCGATATTAATTCTGTTTTAATTTTGAAGTACGTACCACAAATGGTAAATTGCTTTGATAGTCTGCTAATTGAAACTTAAAATATACTGCTTTATGATGTGATAGTGCAGAACCAGATTGAAAGCTACAAGAAAAATAATAGTATTAATGCTTGTACGTATTATTTTATTTTTTATATTAGTTTGAAGATGTTTGCTTGCAGTGTCACATGATCTTACAAATTCAGTTTGTTGCAAACAAATAAGCTACTATTATTTTAACTTTTTAGGTGTTGGGTAGGAATAAATACCAGAAGTAACAAATACTATATAAATTACCCACACATGCTTGTTTATTTTTGGTAATGCCCTTAAGGTTGAAGTAGAGTCAAATTCCTTATAGTTCTGCAACCATTAATACAGTAAGTGCATAGCTCCATAAAAGTTGCTCCAGGAACTGCTAGAATAATCTGAAATTATTGATTTAAGTTTTATATAAAAGAGGAATGTGTGTAGTTTATTATAGTTTCAAATAAACCTCTGCAACACAGTTATTATATGTATTAACACATTATTAAACAACAAAAATTTGAATTTCTGACCTACGAGTCAGTGGGTTTCCAGTCTATATGCGTCACAAAGATGTTACATAAAAAAATACTCAAACAAACATATTTTAAAACTATTTGCTGTAACTGATAGTTACGCAACACACATATAACATGTTAGAAATGCATTAAAAAGTTAATTTGGTTAAACTGAATCACACTACAAATTAGGGCTTCAGATTCAGTTATTTTGATTTTAAACCTGAAATCTGTGTCAGACACAAAAGCTTTTATGTACAGTTTAAGATATTGATACCTTATTTATCGTAAATTAATTACAGTGACAACAGCTATAAAAAAAAAGGCCTACAATTATGGAAGAAAGGAAATGTTCATAATCTCTATTGGAAGATGCAGCAGTCTCAGTTGAGTGGCAGAAGTTGGAACTACATGAAGAACCTCATATATGAATGTATAGGAAAGCAGATAATGGCTTGAGATATATGGCGAAGAGAACAGGAATGTCTTAGTAGGGGAAGGGGGGAAAGAAGACACCTGTGTGTCACAACAACAGTTTGGCCAAGAGACAGGGATGTCAGAAAGAGAGGGGGTGGAAGGGAGTGTGACACATGTGTCTCATAGGAACAACACCCAAGCGAGGCGAAAATCTTCTACCCTACCAGCCACACGCATGTGTTGGTTTGTTTACAACTGAGCAGCACCAATATGTACATTGTAACTGCCCAACAACGAGTCTCGCACACCCATACTGTAGAGTGAATTATGAGCACGCTACATCAGTCTTTAGTAGAGGCTTCGCGAAGTTTTGTGTCTTTCATTGTGTAGGCGTTATCGAACGATGAAGCTGAATGACTCGCTAGAGAAAATGTTTATTTGCATATTTCTTATTTCATAAAATGTGATACTCCAGCCTGTTTATATAAGCTATTTTTAGTGCCCTGTGCACAGAAAATAAGAGGAAATGCTGTATTTGAAATGGGCACATTTTATGTATCCAGTAATATTGATAGCAAATTGTAACTGCAGCAAAATGTTACAAAATCATGAGCTCACGACCTTTGTGATAAATCATTACCAATGCTTTTACCAAGTTAAGCCTTGCCTGTTCTTCCTGTGCTACAGAATGAAATGCCCCGTGTAATATTAGTACAAACATGCTAGTGGTAATAATAAAATGTCTGACAAATTTTAAGGCTGTTTCACGTAAAAGTATCATTCACTAGAATAATTTCAATAGCACGACGCGTTATGCCCGATGTTGGCTAGTAGTGACATGTTTCTGCCACATTTTAATAATAGAGCGATGAAATATCACCGACCACTGGCATCACATACTTGTCCTGCCATTAATTAATTAATTAATTACAAAGATAATTTCAACAAAATACAGACACTGTAGCTTATACCTAGTCCACTACAAGCTTCATAATCAAACTAATCTGTTCCCCCAGCTTTGTTTGCGGGTTTTCAATTTAATGCAAAAGTATTTCTGAAACAAAAAAAATTGAAAGGTGCTAAAGAGGATAAAATTATGTTAATGGTAATTAATGTACAGTTCAGAAACATTTTGAAAAAGGAAACTCTTACATTAATTTTATTGGGTATCCTGTTCTGCCTCCCCCTACCCAAATTACAACTTTGAGGCTGCGCTTGGTGGTGAAAGCCACACGCGTCTGGTAGGCAACAGGTAGTCTGTCGGCGAGGGCGCGATGGCTAGGCGGCAGCGTGCTCCACTCCCAGGATGCACTCCCGAAGCGTCAACCGCCGTCTTCCTTGTCGGACTCTCCTCACCTCGTAAAGCCTATTATAGCAAGGGAAATTAGTGCTGCACTGTAGGTTGCGATTATAGCAAGGGAAATTAGTGCTGCACTGTAGGTTGCGATTATAGCAAGGGAAACTAGTGCTGCACTGTAGGTTGCGATTCCACAGCAGGTGTAGCCGAAGGTGGAAGGAAGTGGCAACAATGGGGTGCTGATTCCCCGGACAGGATAGCACGGAAGTGCCAAGGTTAGGAGTTGCGTCGGATGGGGGTCCACAAGGCGATGATGGGGTTGAGACGGAAACGGGTATTGAGAAGGGGGTGCTAAGGAAGGCTGATCCACCAGGTAATGCCAGCCGGACAACGGTGTGACCGTTGAGTGGTGTGCCTCATCGAGCGGCTGCGGAAACCTCCCTCTGGATCCAATACACCTCTGTCTCAGGATCCCTAACCTCCAGTGCCTTCTGTACCAACTTGGCGAACTCCTGTCGGGCCCTCAACTTTCTACCTCACCTCTTAGGCATAGCCTGACTGTGGCTTGGATCTCAGATGAAGATGTAATGGTAAGGCTAGCTGATTGTTGGTAAATGATATCCCGTAGGATCGCCTGTTGTGGCATGTAACGCCTTAATGCGGTGGCACTACTGTTGGCGCTGGGCAGGCGGACTTGTAGAGGAGTGCTGGAAAAGCGCCTAAGCACGTCCCTATGCCTTTTCACCTCTCCCAGTCAAGACAAAACCAGACACCGTTTGGAAAGAGCACAGTGTAGTCGTGCTACCTCCAGAGGGCGTAATGTAGAAAATCTGGAAGGCGCGTGGCTTACGCCTCTTCCCAGTCATGGATGATTATGACGGCCCGATATCAAACTCCCGTTACAATCCTATGGGATGCAGGGGTCACAGGTGTCTTGCAGGCAGATGGGTTTGTCAACAATGGAAGGTATGGCGAGTGAAAAAAAGAAAGGAATGATGTTGCTGCGTTGTTTATTGGCATGCCCCAACAATGAAAACTGAAACACCCCATGCCTAAAATGCCTGAAGGGCATGTAGGAAGGAATCGAAGAGCACTAGCTTCCGTGGGGAGAGTCGTTGATGCAGGTGACGACACCTCGGAAAGCAGCTATTGGTCAGCGAAGTTGGACAGCTGGCGTAGAAGGCTCTCACGGTCGTAATGGGCGCTTCTGAAAGGGATCCGGCGGTCGCTGGTCTTCCGGGCCTGGAGCTGTAGCTGATAGTAGCGATGAGGGTAGAGAAATCTACTGCAGCTGAACCTTTCAGTGATAGCAGGGGTACTGCTCAGAGAGAGTAGCAAACAGGTCACTACTCGAAGACGAACTGCTATTGGCAACTCAACTGAGTGGCATGTAGGATCTGACTGTACTGAGCGGCGAGTGGATCGCGACTGACTTCGGTGGCTCGTGCTCCCTCTTTTATACCCTTCTCTGGGCTGTCTGTGGTGATTGGCCGGCTGCTCGCCTAATGAGAGATGGCGCGGACGCGAAGGGGTGGTCCTTCCCTCCTCTGTAGTCTTCTGTGCTGCGGGTGGCGTGCCCACAGGCGGCAAGACGTCTCTTAGGAAAAATACGTTGAAATATCCTTGTCCAGGGTTTTTGTGAATGAAGGATAACTAAGAAAGGGTTATGTAGGCTTTATACAAAACATTTTGTTTCAGGTTAGAGTGCACTGATGTGTGCGAGAATAATAAGGGTCGGAAGGATTAACAATGGGTGCGGAAATATGGAACGGGCAGGATGAGGCGGCGGCTTCACAGCACAAGACGCTGCGAGCATGCGCCAACTTGTTTTGGTAGAAAAATTTTTTTTTCATTAAATTAAAATCTTTTTGGGCATCCTATTCTGCCCCTATAACTCATTTAGACCCACCTCCCTCCAACAGTTAGTTTATTTTAGTTAAAACTTTGCGGACGCATGCACAACAGCTCACCGAAGTTTTATAGTTTTTCAGGTGTTCAATTCTGCCCCTCTATTCTGTTTTGCTCCCTTGCTTAAAAAAATTATTCAAACAACTAACAAATGTTTATTTGTTTACTAAATTTTTTTGGGTATCCTGTTCTGTCTCTTTCCCTCGTTTTGCCTTACCTTGCCCAATTTTTTGGAGAAATTTCATCGCAGTTAGATGATTGGTATAGTATGCATAGAAAAGGAACGAAACAATAATTTTTATGACATAAGCTAACAATCAGTCTGCAACATTGAGCCGAATATCGCCCAATTTACTCATTTAGGCTTACGGCCATCATTGCTGCACTCCCTTCAGACTCCAAAGTTCGTGTGAACAAGAAACTAGAAATCAGCTAACATATGATTATCACTATTAGTGAAATTGGGTTATTTTGTACCATTCTTGAGCAAGAAAACAATCCCGTAAAGTTTAAGAACGTTCTATTCACAAATTATACATGCCCTTTACAGTTTAAGAATTACGACTCAATATTACCAAATTACGTTTCTCTCAAAGACAATTTCCCTTTAGCCTTCTAATTACATAAAATAACATCGCACACATTCACTCCCCTCCAGTACCGTGCTTCCATTCAAATAAGCACTTCTCGCAATGCCTCGTTAATCCACTGCACCTTCCCATGACCAATTTGAATGGGCCGATCCCTCTTGAACTCTATCGCATGCAGCATTCCCTTTTCCGACCCCACAAAAGTGTGTTCGCCATAAATGAGTGGGCCTTCCTTAAAGTCTCTGACAACACCCAGGAGTACCGCTATCCATACTGGAATGTACTTTGTGATGTCGACTACAGCTAACGGTAGTTTAACCCAACTTACCAGGCCTCCAGAACTTATGTTACAAATGGACATTAAATATACCAATAAAATCCAGGTTACTTCTTTGTGCTCTCGCACACTCGGTGAACAAAAAAGTACACTCAGTTCCCGTCACGACGTCAACGCATTCCTTTATCAACTGACCACTGAAATTAGTTGTGGGCACCTACATGCCTGACCGAAGAGTGATTATCGGCTTCCAATGCCCCTCTTAACTCGACTCGCTGACAAGAGCGCTCCTATCGCCGGCCGCCGGAACTAGATGCTCCCCTCCTTCCCCAGGCCTACCCCTCCTTGGCCAATGGAGTGACAGGTCTGAAGTTGAACTGGGGAGGCCTAGCACCGGCAACCTGGGTTTTCACAAACACTCAAAAGGGAAAAGTCAAGTACCAGACTTAGACTCCTATCCATACTAACATTATCAAGGCTTTAAGGTGAGAACTGCTCAACATTGCCAGCGTGTATTACTTGTAGCAGCTATAATTTACTCAAATTTAAGGGTTTCTTTGTACGCCAGTTTCTCGGTCATCAAGTGTAATGATAACAAGGCTGAAGGTTGAGCTTACTCTGTAGTTGGCTACATAACTGTAGGTGCCATGTGAAATACTGTACTTAGTCTATCCCTGCCAATCTTAATAACTGTTCCGGCCCTTATTTATAGTCATAGAAAAACAGACCTTGAATATGAGAGAGTATTTTTATTGTATAAGGAACTTAAGTTATATGATGACTCATTTACATCTAGTGTGATTATTGATGACAGCACCCTCAATATGTACCGTCTAAACTTAGTTAAAAATAAATAAAATATTGAGTCACTGAGCACACAGAAGTTGTACAACCACATGTAATGGTATAATAGCAGAATGTTAAATTCCCTATAAATTACTTCTCTAATGCTGTACATTGTTCAGTTAATTGCTCGTGCACTAGCCTCTACATAACTGCGGCTGCTGCGAATATGAAGCAGCAACTATGTAAGGGTATTTGGTGATGTAATTTGTTTAGCTTAACTTTCTATTTCGATAATATCATTTGTTTAGTGAAATAACTGACTATTACAACTTTTATTAATAACATTTAATTTTATCCTCACAAAATAAACATATTACATTCAAAATAAATTTTAATAATTTTAAACATTGTGTAATAATTATATTTCAATAAAGTTACAATTAATTATTTTCTCACAAACTAATTTCAACCTTATTGCTGATTTTTACATTGTGTGAATCTGCTGCATTATGTTATGTTTTCACATTTACTGCATCAACGTTTGTTAGTTTAAAATATTGCTTCTTACTAATTAATTGGGGTAGTTTTTCCAATGGTGGGTGATGATTTATGTGACTCATTAATATTTTTTTACCTCGTGCAAACTGGAGGCATCTTTCCGAACCAAACACAACTTTTGTAAAAGGGATTTTTTTACACCACGAAGCTGTACTTTCAGTGACGTGAAATGTGTTCTTAAATGTGACGACACTAATATCCTTTGGTGTATATAAATTTCGTTTTACATGGACCGTTATTTTTTCCACCATCAGTAAATGTTTAGTTCAAGGTACAGTACAGCCAAATTTTCTTTAAAAATTTTAGACGGTTGCAAATTGGATCATACAAGTTTTGTTAATTCTATAGGTCTTGGGCCCCTTGACGCATGCTCGCAGCGTCTTGAGCTGTGAAGCCGCCGCCTCATCCTGCCCGTTCCATATTCCCGCACCCATTGTTAATCCTTTCTACCCTTATTACTCCCGCACACGTCAGTGCACTCTAACCTGACTCCAAATACGCTTTTCCACGTGTTAAAGCTGCCTTCCAAGCACCTGCTGTGCTACACAGACCGGATCCGGCCAGACCCTTAATCCTTCAGACGGATGCTAGTAAGCGTGGCTTAGGAGCAGTGCTGTACCAGCAAAAACCAAATGGGGAAAAGGAAATTATTTCATATGCCAGTACCCAACTTACAGGCCCAGAGACCCGATACCACAGCAACCAGCAAGAGTGCCTCGCAGTAATTTGGGCAGTCAAGAAGTTCAGATACTACCTCGAGGACGCACCCTTCATTCTTCGCACTGACCACCAGGCACTAGCATGGCTACAGAAGACCAGTGCAACTAAGTCTAAGCTAGGGAGATGG
>PNEQ01110154.1:0-28660 GCA_003012365.1 Medauroidea extradentata
AGTCGGCAGGAAGGCGAACTCAGTCACACACGCCAGCAAAATGGCTTCCCTGGCCAGCAACATGGCGGAAACACCTACTGCCAATCAGCGTGAGGCAGCTGCTCTGCTAGTCGGCAGCCAGGCCAATAGGAAACCTGTAGTAACATGCAGGAGCCAAACAGACACGGGGCTGGAGTCTAAAGCCTCGGGCAGCCAATAAGCGGCCAAGTTCGCCTATATCAAACGAGCCGCCACGTCATTTCACGTCTATATAACTATTTAGTCTGTGGCTTGAGTATGCATATTACAATGGATTCCAGCCTACAGGTCATTAAATTTTCTTGTCTCTACTCATAGGCTTCAACGGCTAATTGTGAAAGTAGTACGAACTAACAGCTAATGGAATTCTAATTCGTGCCTAAAGAAAACGAGAATTTTTCAGGTCTCTACCCATCAATCAGTGGTCAATCTCAATCAAGCATCCGCAGAAAGTAAATAAGTTAACTATATAGAAGAGAGCAACTCATTAAATAAATCAATAATTATGGTTTAACTTGAACGTGGAGGCTTGATTACAAAATCTCAGGAACAATATGACTCCGAGTGCAAACGTCTAATGGCCGTTCATAGGTATATTCACACCCTGAAGGATGAAATGAAATACTGCAATAGAGAAGTATTTGATGAGAAAGGCAGGGGAAACAGAATATCCTCGAGAAAATCCGCCGGCCAAGGGCAACTCCCGTCACATTTTCCTCCGTGCGAAAATTCGGTTACCTATTCCACCGGCGCGGCGGTCGAAACCGAATTGCCTTAGTAGGAGTCTGACCACTCGAACAACGAGGGCCCAAAGAAAGGGAGGGGGTAAGTGAAGGAGGGGGCGATAAGGCAAGTTGTTACAGTTCTCTGCCAAATTGTATGGAATTTAGTTGTGATGTCTGTGGAATTTGGAATGGCTGGTTTGGCAACACTGGGCATATACACGGAGAAAGCTGAAGTGAAGAACATTTTCAAATGTGGGAACTAATTTGGTTCATACCGCTTATTAATAAATATTTCTGCCTTTATTTGCTTATTTTTATGAACAACATATTATGCTTCAAAGACATCTTGAAAACGTTTATAGGCACGTCACTAATTTAGGCTACCATGCCACGGTTTTTTTCATTGTGTATTAATCAGTTCCAAACAAGTATAACATATATTTGCAGAGCCACGGAAGATAGTTGAAACAATAATTCTTAATTTGTGAGTAGTACCAGTACTATTAATGTCAAACATTATCCCATGATTGTGTACAAATAAATAAATTATTATTTTTATGACGTAGCACATAAACTGCGAAAATAGATAAAAAAAATTTTACAATCAAACATACAGGCGACTGCAGATACGACAATCGAAAATGTTCAATCGATCGATATACAAATACGTGATACCGATAGAAGTCGATGTATTGTAATCGAAAAAATAAAACGGCGAATGCGCAATTCTCTTCCTTTGGTGTTTCTATATTTCCCCCGTAGCTAGTATACAGCGCTAGTGAACACACGCAGTAACAAAGACGGAAATAATCATGACCCATTTCTAGGGCCCGGTAGCTTTCGCGAAAAGATTTTTGCAGCACTTTGTTTCAGTGCTTTACGTGCGCACCTGCATCTCTGCTTTGTGGTCAGTGACTGGATGCCTTAACATACAACGTCTGAAGGTTAAACCCGCAAATCACAGACGTGATGTGTGGCAGTTATCCGTGTACTGATTGGCACAGTCAAATGAATAACGACTCTGCACAAAAACACTCTGTCAATAGCCATGAAGTTTAGCTGCAGGTGTGCACGTAAGACACTGAAACAAAGTAGGGCAAAAATATTTTCGCGAAAACTACTGGGCCCTACAGCCTTGAGTTACCTCACTTTCCGTAGGAGTAATGCTCTTTGATCCTGCCACTCAGTCAAGACGCGCGCGTTCGCTGATTTATTTTTCTGTGCGGACAACAATGGCCATACCGTCAAACAGGCCATCTCATGACAACGCGTACTTCTAGTTTCGTCACAAGACGTAAAATTGTTTTTATGTACATAATTTTTGTGCATGCCTTATGCAGTGGTGGATCTAGACTTTTGTTTTGGAGGAGGTCACCGGATTCTGAAAATTAAACAAATGGGGGGATCTGAGGGCCCTCCCCCGGAAAAAAATTGGGTTTTCAAGGAGCAAAATGGTGCTAGTTAAGAATTTTACATACTTAAATATATTAAAAATATACACTTACCGTTGCAAAAGCCTCATTTGAATTTATATGTTTTATTGTCTTGGGTATATAATTACATTTTTGACCTTGGGTTTGGGGTGGGGAAGGGGTCATAACTCCTGTGACCCCCTGCGGACCCCTTCCTTTATCTGGATACGCCCCTGAACTTATGACAGAATTCATTGTTTTACACGTGTTAACATACTTTATTAACTTTGGTACGGGTGGGTGGGAGATTTGAACAATAATAATATGTCAGTATTCTACCGAGTTAGTATGAAAGAAGTCGTAATATTCTAATTATACTTGTAATCTACTGTATATTAGATTTAAACACCTATTTGGTCTATGAGTTAATTTAACGACTTACTTCTAAGGCCCGATTCACAATGCGCAGTCTGCAGTCGACTGCCTACAGCCGATTGCCGGCAGTTTGCAGTCGGCAATCGAATACAATTCACAATGTGCAGTCCAGCGATCATGATGTTTTTGCATTATTTTTAAAAACCACTATTTAACAATCGGCCATGTTTTGAAAATATTGTTTTTAATATTGTAAAAATTTCTTGGTTTGCTTTTAGAAGCATAGAAAATCTCTAAAAACAATATTTGTTTACATCACGTGATTACGTGAGTAACGCCTGATTGGTTGGAATTTTTCAGTAGTCGACAGTCCAGCAGTCATAGATAAAGTTCGCCATCTCCGACTGCCTGACTGCGGACTGCTCAGCTCGACTGTGGACTGCGCATTGTGAACACACATATCTTAATGTACATATTAATCTCTGACAGCCGACGGCGGACTGCCAACTGCTGACTGCCGACTGCGCATTGTGAATCGGGCCTAACTGGCTGCTGTGGCATAGCGCGGTGGAGAGATAACGGGCTTGAGGCTGTGACGTCACCCACCCTCAGCCAATTGTCTACACAGCGCTTACGTGACCGAGATAACCTCTACTCCCTCTTCTAACCATTAAGTCAACTCCAAGGTAGCCAATGCATACTCAGAGTGGAACGCCTTCTTCCTTTTGTACGCAGTCTCAGGGCCGTGCCAACTATTTTGAGAGTGGGGGGAGGGGGGCGAATGAATATGTTTTTCACTTAAACTGAACACCGATCCCTCTTATGAAAAGGGGGGGGGGTCCGGGTGTCCTGCCCCGGGAAAATTTTGAATTTAAAATGCAAAATGGTGCTATTTAAGCAATTCTCAAACGTAAATATTGAGTAATCGCAAGCAGAAATATTTATATTTTTTAAAGAAAAATTTTGTTAATAATGCCACAGTAAAGTGACCCTTGAAAATTAGTATTTCAAGGTGCAAAATAGTGTATCAAATCGCTAAATAATCACTAGCAGAATTAAAGAACAATTAAAAACATGTATTATACAAAATTCGCATTTAATTTCAGGAAAATTAAACAGAAAAATGTAACAAATTTAAAATACACAAGGTAGAAATAATTTTAAGAGTAAAATGTACTATGCCTACTTAATTAACATGACGTTATATACAATTGCAAGAAACAAGAATTCCCAAAAATTTTGGTTTAGGCATAAAAACTGACAAAGATACGTAAACATTAAAATTTATGAAATACCATTAAAGTAAAATTAAAAACAGTAATTCTACAAAATTTGCATTACATTTGAGGAAAATTAAACAGACACATATGCATTAGAATTTCAGTTTTGGGTAGAATTATGTACCAAAATCATCACAAAAATACTGTGCAGTCACAACAAACTTCGAACACAAAATTTTTTAAAATGTTCCAAAAAACGACTTTCTTCGCGATGTCCTAACCGTAAATTCTTGCAAGACTTCATCCACGTCGTACGTCTCACACACATTCCACATATTATTTGCAGGTCCATTGCCTCTGAGCTTTAAGGGGTCTCCCTAGTTAAGCTGCGTTTGTGTGTGTAAGGCAGGAGCGGTAAGGGTGCCGCTGACCGGCATACATGATACATTATCGCCTCTCTCCGTGCAAGCCACTCAGCTGCCGTGCTGTGCTTTACTATTATTCTTTTTCGTATGGGACTTGAAGCGGGGACCACATTATTTTATTTATGGAGAGCATAGTTTAAAGTCTAATGCTTGTTTCTATAGTTGCGTTTTTCGAATTTGGTTGTTTTTTTTTTTTTTTTTCAGATACAGCAGTTTGGAAAAGTCATTTTTGGCCATTTTGAGTGGTCCGAAAATAAGGTTTCTAATAAACGTGCCGAATTTTTACAACTATAGCGACATAGTTGGATGTGTGTGTTCTGTTAGTAGATACACAAATATAATGTGCGTTGAATAGTTTCAATAAAAAAAGAATAGCCGTAACTCGCTGCAACGCATTTTAACCACAGGTTAGGGAGACTATTTAAGTAACATGTGAGATGCAACCAAATTTACACATCCATGGCACCGCAAGCCAGCATCGTCACAGCAGCAACAGATTCTCTTCGTAGCAGAAACTCAAGAATCTAGAAAAAAAAACATGAAAACCAAGAATTCTGCAATCTATACTAGACATCCTGATCACATACGGGCTAAAGTAATTTACTATACTACGTGAAATTTAGTACCCGCCATTTCAGTAATCTTCATTTGTAGCGTAACCACTTACACCAGGCACCGTCGCACCACAAAACACATTGACGACTAAGGACTAAAACAATAACGTTCCTCCGCTCTGTATTTTATAGAGACTGGCACAGAGGGGAAGGTCCTCACACCTTCTCCGGTTACTCTTTTATTTCGCTGTGAGTAGGGGTTTAGTTGAGGTGAGGCGGGCGAGTTCAAGGAAAAATAAAAGCGTTGTTTACTCCGCTCGCTTCCTTCTACATAGGCATCATTTTGAAAATTTGCACATAAGCAATGGTCATGAGTTGCTTCAATTGATCAACATTTGTTTTGTGGTTACCAAAAATGATACTTGTGGGAAACTATATATTTAATGCAATTGTGGGAAAAAGGAGAGGGGGCGAGATATATAATGCGCCCCCACAGTTTTACGTACGGGGGGTGGGGTGGCCGCCCCTCTCGCCACACTCCCCCCTTGTTGGCACGGCCCTGCACAGCCTCATTGGTTCACAGTCGTTCTCCCGCCCTGTAGTTTCGGCGTGGTGCAACGAGTTCACGCAGCTGCAAATAGATAGCACTTCTGTACAGCGCATGTCAGGTTATATACTGACGCGCGACACACCACATAATAACTTCCTCTCCAGGACTCGCGTTTTCAATTTAACTGAGGTGAACCAAAGCTTAACATACATTTAAACATCCAGACAAGAGAATGACGTGCTGTTATTCCCGAAATAAAACATATTTACTGAAAAATCAACATATTAAACATCTGCTATAAAAATACGACTTCGCATTATCAAATTAAACTGAAATTTTAATTAATATATTTAGCTATTATTTTCGAAAATAGTTTTAGGCCAAATTATAATACCTAACGAGATATCCTAAAGTCATCCCGCTCAGTTTGTAGTTTCCGATATTTCCTAGAATGCAGAAAACTCTAAAAATAAAAGAAGTGGTCATAACTTCGCTAAAATAAATTCAAAAAATTTATCATGGTCAGTCTACTTGAAATTGTTCTCTGATTCTTCTGTCATGCAACAACAATCGAAAATAAAAAATAATCCATCGCTCCATTGCGCTTAAAGAAAGTTATTTTGTACCATAATAAATTACACATCATGGTACGTAACAATTATGGTACACAAATCCCAGTTTCCACTACCATACAACACACTACACAGTTCAGTATTCTGAAGTTCTGAAGAATGAGATTTAGTTTTGAATATTTTAACGACCATTTACCTAATTGCAATCATTTTTTACGAGCATTCCAACCTTTCCAATCACTTCAACAAGCATTCGAATACTTGAAATCAATATTGTAAAGAACATTCGCACACTTCAATACAAAGTGACTTGGAGATTACAACACTTGTCCTGTTGATTTGATTATAGGCTAACATTGGCTTCCAGCTGTTACTGACGCCACGTCAAACCATTCATCTTGGTGAAATTTTCCGCTGATTTTCCTTAATTGTTGTCCCAAGGATTTTCTGTAGACTAGGGGCCCCACTTGTTGCGCCAGAAAATGTGGTTGCACATGGTCTCTCTCTCCACAAAATTGCCATTCACGGCTCTTCTATTAAATCACGGACTAATCATGGGTTCGAGGCAACAACATGGAGATAACAAGACTATCAAACACGCAAAAATCCATCGGTAAATCAGAACTCATTCATTCAACCAAGCCATTTTAGTATTTAGAAAAACCCTTTGGCCATAATAATGTAACATGAAAGAAAACAAAATGTCCATAACAACTGCAGAGTACATAAATCTTTCTCTTTGGCCAGTTAAGTGTCAACTGCCACCAAATCACATGCATTTGAAACAAAATAAATAAGTCAACAGATCAGTTCCCAACAATTACCATCACTCTAAGTAAATGTACGTTAAAGTAATCCTGGTGGTGGAGGCCTACTTATATGGTATATTGTAATATCATATCCAGCACTACTGCATCGAATAGCTTGGTTGGTAATCATGGTAGATTTGTTGTTGCCTATCAAAAGAGTTGCTCACTTTACACTGTCGCATGTATAGTCGCTTATATCGCACTAAGCCTTGCCAATGATACTGTCATGCTACATTGCGCCATGTTTGTTCAGCATCCTGGTGGCCCACTCTATGGTCGCTATGTGCTTACTGAATATTGAAGGATCTAGCCGCTTCCTGTAAGTAAACATGCCACTTCCCTTTATGTCCCCAGAGCACGGTCGTAGAAGTACAGGTCTGGACACTCGCCTATCTACCAATGTATATTTCTTGACCCCCTTGTTGTTTGGTTGTAGTTCGTCAAGTTACCGAGTATATTGTGTTTTATCGGCGCTTCAGTTAGGGCGGTCGGACCCAAACTCCGCCCACTTTTTTCCACTGTTAAATTTATAAAGTAAATAAAGATTGCTGGAGCCTTTTCTTAAATTTGTGAGCGAAGGAAGAATTTCGTAAATTGATAAAAATACGTTTTGATAAATTGAAAGGAAGTGGGCGGAGTTTGAGTCCGTCCGTCCTAACCGAAGCGCCAATAAAACACAATATTCTCGGTAACTTAGTGAACTACAGTCAAACAACAAGGGGGTCAAGTTTCCAGGCGAGTGTCCAGACCTGTTCTTCTACGGCCGTGCCCCAGAGCATGACCACCGGGGTGTCGTCAACCTATCGGTAACTCAGCACGGCCTTTTCGGAGCACTCATGAACATGCTTCTGTGTGAAAGTGTCAATTTCTTGCACAGCACACGCGTGTGCACGCAGCTGTTAAGAAGTTAGTTGAGGGTCTGGTTTGTTGGGAATGCTCAGCTGATTAAATTGTGGTGCTGCTGCATTGTCACTGAATGACACTGTGTTAAATGGAGGCATCTTGGCTTCCCACTCGTCCATGTCGTGGACGGATATTTCCAGTCCTGGTGTGAGTGACAACACGTTCGCGAAGTCCTTCGCGCTTGGTGATTGTTGCACAGTGAAATCAAAACTTTGCATCAACATTGACCATATGGTGAGCTTGCTACAGTATTCCCGCATCTGATGAAGCCATACGATGTTGCAACTAACAGTCCTAAGTGTTAATAGCTGATATTCCAAATAGGCCTACTGCCATTATGATTTTAGTGCCCATGTGATTGCTAAACATTCCCGATCATTTACATCACATCGACGTTCGACAGGCCCGAGCTTGGCACTGCTGTAGTCAACAATGCAACTTTCTCCCTAGTTAAGTTGGTACACGATGGAGCCAATGCCATAATGGTTCGCGTCAGTTTGTACATATAAGTACTGTTTAGGGTCGAAATGTGACAGCTGTTTGCAAGAGCTGTGCTATTGCTTTATTTGCCCGAATGTTTGCTTGGCTTTGTCCGTCCAGCGAAATTTTAATTGTGTTGATAAAAGTGCAATGATAATTGTAAATTTTGAATAAATTAATATTGAACCAAAAATATTTCTTAGCTCCTCGTGTGTAACTGGTGTAGGCCATTCATTTATAACACGCAAGTGTTCTTCACTAGGCCGGTTGCCATGCTCGTCAACTACATGTTCCAAGAAATGAATATCTGTTTTGCTGATGTGGCACTTAATGGTTTACACATGTTATATTAGCGACTGCAAAACATTGCATGAAAAAATCGAGATATTTTAATGTGTTACTCCCAGGTATTTGATCATAAGACATCATATAAATATGCAGCAGCAAAGTTTCCAACGTATGCATTTAACACATTGCCTGGAACGTTGCTGGTGCACATTTTAGGCCAAAAGACTGAGACGACTTGTCTCGTGTTACCTGTCTACTTCGACGTAATAAATTTACGTTGTTTCACCTACCTGTTCTGAAGACATCTTGGACGAGCACCGTTTAACCGGCCAGCTGTCTCCCGGCGGGGCGATATGCGTCCGTCCAGTGTCAGCACCACAGACAAAATGCCAGAGCATTACTACGAACGTTTGGGTGACGAGCCTGCCGCTTGGAGCGCTGCCTGCACGGCATCTCGGAAGTTGAAACCTAAATTTTTCCTCATACCGGAAGTACTTTTTGGACTTTATAAATTCTATTTTGATTTCATTATTACGACAATTTGAAATGAGCATTTGTTATTGGCTCAGACATTTTTGTAACTGTATAATGTGTGAGGAGTGGGGTTAGCCCACAGTATAAAGTCTAGGGGAGTAGCTTCAATTAGCAAAAAGCTACTCCTGGACTATCCGCCCGTAAGTAGAGTTTAAATTACTCTAAGTAGTCATGTTGAAAAGTCTAAAGGTTAGGGAATTCGTTTCACATGGAGACTAACTCCTTCAAGAAAATTGCAATACTTATAAAAATTTGTCTGAAGGCTTTGGAGCCATTGTGTTTTTAAAAGAATGTATAATGGCCATAATGTGGTACTGTTTAACTTGGAATTTAAAACAAATATAATTATTGTAAAGAAAGGAAAGTTATAGTATGGCAGTTTGTTTTATGCCAAATTTAAAAGAATGTGTAATGGCCATAATGTGGCACTGTTTAACTTGGAATTTAAAACAAATACAATTATTGTAAAGAAAGGAAAGTTATAGTATGGCAGTTTGTTTTATGCCAAATTTAAAAGATATTTAAATAAAATTTATATTTTTGGTAAAAATATGTGTTATTGCACAATCCCTCGTCATTACCAAAATCAATACACTTAATTATATATTTTCTTATTTGGTAACCATATTTAGCTTTCTGGTGGGTTGTTTTAATGGGGAAAACAACACCAGAGCATTGCAAGACATGGCTCAAACTGGTACCTTTTACTGCCGGGTTTGGTAAATGCTGATATTGTCGGATAGCTGGCAACACTGGTCCATGCTAGTATTCTGACCTTATATCAAATGACGACATTATTTGTGCTGAACCGAATTGATTGAGTGTGCTATTTACATTGATAATGGGTAGTGTTGATGGTTTTGTAAATGGATTGATAGGACGCAGATCTACCCGAAACTGTCATGTCCCGTCCTTATTAGGTGCAAGTGCCTTGTCAGAACAAACCTAACACTCTCTCGCATAGTTATGTCACACCATCACACGACATTACACTAACATGTGCTTCGATGATCTGCCGGTGGTGCTGATGGTAGTCCCTTGGTGGTCAGTATATTGGCTTGTCATGCACCATAGAGATGGTGTGCACTGCGATGAGATGCGGTGAGTGGATCGTCATGAGCGAACACCTCACTCCCACCTGCCGATGATGCGCTGCACAGCAGTCTGATGTTCTGGCAGTATAGTGTGATCGAAGTCGTGGAGGCTGACAGGTAATGTGGAGACTGATCAGTGATATCCTAAGTGGTATGCCCTTATCCATTGCTGTTTCCTGAAGTGGATTCAGTCACGTGATAATTATACAACAACCTGCTGCTTAACGAGCCGTGGTATGCCTAGTATAACACTTTCACTTAAGACAAAGACGAGTACAGGTAATTATGAGGTTTCATCATGGATGCCAATATTCAAATCTGCGAACCTGGCCACATATCTGGTCATGTACTGTATGGCAAGTTGCACAGATTGGTTACATGGTTTTAGGTCGGCTAAATTGATGAAGTCTGAGTTACTGAAATAGTGAGATGCAGCAGTATCTGTTAATGGAATGGTTTGCTTTGAATCCACATTCACTGGTAAGGTTGTCGTAATTTTGCCACTAATTAAAAATTTGGCCTAAATAAAAAGTGTTTTTATTTGTC
The DNA here is from genome assembly GCA_003012365.1 of Medauroidea extradentata. Lineage (NCBI taxonomy): Eukaryota > Metazoa > Arthropoda > Insecta > Phasmatodea > Phasmatidae > Medauroidea > Medauroidea extradentata. Next base: position 10,506 of record PNEQ01110154.1, read on the forward strand.
AAGCCAGCTGATTTTGTTTAGTGAATTTGATGGTCACTATATAGGTTCCAGTGATTTTGGTTGTCATTGAAATTGTTGTTTTGGTGATTTTCTGGTCACTGGCAAGGCTGTCCGTCACTATTCGGGTGATTTAGGGAGTGTGGTTTCGAGGCCCTACAACACCATATTGCTGTTTCCCATAGTGTCATATTTTCTTCTTTGACATTCAGAGTACCAGTGATATTGCTTACCTAAGCAGTAATGGCAGGATTCATTCGTAAACCATCGGCAAGACAGGTCGTCTGTTCGTGGGGCACTGTGGACTGTGTCACTGATACTAGGTGGTGGCAAGCTCACTGTCTTGGTGGGTGGTGATACCTGCCACTTACTGACTTGTCCATTAGCAGATCAGTCTGACATCCCGCCTGTCGCTGTGCCATGTTTGCAAGATGGTGGTTTTTGTTAAATTTTTCCCTTCATATGTTTCTCCCGCAGCAGTATGAGAGAAGTTCACATGTCCGTTGTGGATGGCTGTACATAGCGTGGAACATTATTCTGGCCTTACGGTTCGGAGTAAGGCTTCTATCACACTAGCTGTGGTGTCGTTGAAATAGAAGTGTGTGACGAGAGTCACTTTCCATCACATGAATGTTTCCAAATCTTCATACTGACATTGTTGTTCGGTGAAAATATTAAGTTTAATTTTAGTGCGGTGAGGGTGATGGCATAAAATACAGAGAAATTTTCACAGAACTGTTCCCACATCATGTTAAATTCGGTCACTGTTTGCCATCAGGGACGTGCATCGCGCCTCAATTGTGCTCCAGCTAGATTCCACCACTCCTGTTCCGCTACACGACATCCCTGCAGACACTGTACACATTAATTGTTATATGCTCTTGAATCTTCTGTCCCCCATCCCGAAAAGGTTGGCAACTATTGAAACTTAGAACGTGTAGTTACGTGATGAAATGTTACAGTGATTTAATCTACGACTGTCACCGGTACTGTAGCAGTTACCACACACAGCTGCATCAGCTGAAGTACATTTGGCATGATTGGTGGTAAAACTGTGGTGGCTGTGTGGTATTCATGTGATTTGCCTGCTATATGTTCCCCAATTGTGGGGTGAAAACTGATGGGGCTCGTGATACCATTCTGACACTGGAATAACCCCTTATATAATAACTCCCACTCTCCAGCCATCATGTACATAATGTGGCAACATTGGTTGCCTGTCTGGCATTGTGTATGTTCATACAGTGGCACTCTGCAATTTGGAAAATCTCACATGACCTTCGTTGGTGGTGGTTGCCGAATAGTACTTGCTACTCGGAATACCAAATGTGCTTCGTGTTGCGCTATACTACATCTGTCTGCACAAAAACTGTCCAGTATGGAGTTGGACTTACTCTGCGACACAAAGGGTCTTAATTGGTGCCACACAGTCACATCTGGTAGAGGCTGCCAAGTCATGCATGGGCGCCCTTCCTTACGACCGTCAGGTTTACGTGTCGTTCGGTTCCATGCAGTGATGCAGTGGTGTTGATGATGTAATTGGTGCTGGGCAAATGCTGATATTCGTGTATGCTTAGTACTTGATGAATGGGTCACTTTCCCTGACATGGTGACATTGGTTGTACAAATAGAGTGCCCACATAGCTATCGTGGTTGAAGTCATGGAATGTTGTTGACCGACGACATGGTTGTGCAGACAATCTTTCACGGAAGAGATGTCCCTCAGTGTGTGCATGTGCTACAGTGACCAGTGGCTGTGCAGTCCCTGGAACACAGTAGTCTGCGGTGTTTTCATATGTGGATGGTAGCTCGAGGGCTGATTGCACGCACTTCGAGTGTCTTCGTAGTCCTTCGGTGTGGGTGTGGATTGCGAAACTGACTATGTGAACACAATTACTGCTAGAGGAGTGAATGGCATTGCTGTCCTTTATCTGTGCAGGGGTGGTAGACAAAATGGCTGCCTACAAGACAGTTTCTGGCTGCCAACCCACGTGCTATACTATGGCGACAGTTTTTCCCCTATCATACACATTTTCACAGTTCATAGTACACCGGTGCTAAATGTTCACCCTTAGTTGTGGTGCCAACATGACTTCAACCTGAATTACATGTAATGGAATGACTGAGAATATTTGCCTAGCTAAATGGTTAAATGATCACGTATGGTACATAATAGTACACAAATCTGGTGCTTGAACATTAGCATGAATAAATTAATGAATGCTCTGCTGAAAGAGACATTACTAACATAAACACTTAAAATACATAGTTAACCTGATGCGGACCATTCACCTTCTCCTCTACCAAAGCCAGTCGTGTGCGCCGCACCACCCATATGGAACGGCCGAAGCTGTAGAACCGCCTCCACATATCGGAACACACCCGGCCATGTGGACCCAAAAGGTGGCGGCATCCAGGCGCCAACCCTGTGAAGCCATGTAATGCCAGCGTGTACGAAGATAAATTATGTGCACCATCCAATGGTGAAAACATGTCCTACTGTGGGTTACGTCCGATGGCGTGCCGCATAAATGTGTCCACGATGTGGACTGAAGCTAGAGACAGAGGAATGGGCTGCTCGCAATGCAGCCACATGCCTGTGCGCCCCGCACTTACCACATACTCAGAGAACAGTGCCCACAACTAGCTTAAGGCTGACGTGTGTTACAGCTTAGTGTGGCTCGACCCGGGACAGTGCACAGTGCTGTGCATAATGTGCGTTGCGCAGTACCACGAGGGATGCTTGTCGGCTGCCGAGGCGATTGGTGCGCACATGGGAAACTTCAAGTGCGACATGTGCCAAATAACAGTAGGCAGCATGAGGGCTACACTGGGGCAACCGCGCAATTTCCCGAAAAGTGCCACGCCCCTTGCCACAACACAGTTCAAGGTACTAGAGGGCCACCCAGCCATGAGGAACGCTGCAGGCAAGTGCAGAAGCCCACGCTGTCGCGCGACAACAACAGTCATGTGGTTCAAGTACTACGAACAGGCAACGCAAGCGGAGTGCCAGCGACTGACGGTCGTCGGAATGGGCTACCTCTGCTTCGGCTGCATTGCCGTCACACACCAACAACTCGGACACCTAGTGGACTCCAAGAACTTGTCAACAGAACCTCTCAGCCCAGTGCAGCACAGCAACCCACAGACAATAATGATAGTCGTCCAGAACGTCTCTGCACCACCTATGTTCACGAGCATCACAAGGGCCCACATGCTGGCATATGTCACCAGATCTGGTAGGGTGAGCACGCCGGTCATATCAACACCTCAACAGTTCCAGCCCCTACCTTCCTTCGCTGGACTCATGTGAGAGGACCCTGAAGTCTTCCTCGAAGACTGCAAGTACAGACTGCGCCGCTATGGCGTGAGTGAGGAAAAGTGGACACAGTGCGTATGGAAACAGCTGATGGGCCAAGCAGGCAAGTGGTGGGCCGGCATGACCGGGTACAGGACGCCCTGGACCGAGTTTCAAAGGTTGTTTGTGTCACGCTGTGAAGAGTCATTTATATTGCTGCAAGCGCAGAGCCGCCAGACATTCAAGCCACAAGAGGACGAATCGCTAACCGCATTTGGGTCACGCAAGTACTATGTGCTGTGAAAGTACGAACCACTTCTCAGTGCACGACAAATGCTCATGGCAATCACCGAGTGGGCGCAGCCAGAGTTCCATGCGGTGCTCGTCCTGCTGTTGTCATACGAGCCCAGAGAGTACATCAGGGCTTCAGCACTGTTCGACAGGGACACGCTGCACCTGTAACTGCCCATGCACAGTGACAGAACAGTGCGCAAACCCATGACAGCTGCCCAACCACCAGCACCAGGGTCCCCAGAAAGCCAGCGCCGAGCAACAGCGCCAAAGGAACCACAGGTACGAAGTGACACTAACAATGGTTATGTTCCTAATGTAAACATACTGTCATGTCCAATGGACTACAGTAAGTCACCTCGGTTTCAATGCCGATACTCTCCAGGCCACCAGATGCACTGGCACAAGGACTATCCCAATGCACCTAGTGTGTTAACGTGAGGTGACAACACTGTACCATCCCAGTCGGGAAATAGGAGTGAGGACTAATGCGGCAAGGCACCATGCATTACACGACATCAATGAAATTAACCGGACACCACAGTATGCCCTGCTTCAGCAAATCCATAGCAAACATCATCCATCCATTAAGATCCTAGTCAGGGTCAACAACCTCCATTGCTATGCTCTTGTAGACACAGCAGCGTCACATAGTTTAATGCGACCAGAAGCTGTACACCACAGAGAAATCACAGCAGTGAAACAACCTATTCGACTTACAGCCGAAGGCACAAACTGCTAACCGATAGGCCAGGCTACAATTGTCGTACGTGTTCGAGACCTAGAGACCATAACAACATCATTGGTCACCTCCGAGCTCAGGGAAGACACCATATTGGGCTTGTCCTGGCTCACGAAAGAAAACACAGTGGTAGAGCCCCCGGCGAGGCATATACACTTCGGCAAGTTAGAGTGCAGAAGATCGTACAGTATAGACGCGAACTCAAGCGACTGTGCGCCTACAGTTAAGTTAGAGGACATTTCCAACGACTTGCCCCTAGCTTACAAAGCCGCTTTCCAGAAAGTCTTAGAAGAGAGGTGTGAGGACATACTGAAATTCACAGCTGTGATGGAGCACATGATCGATCTGACGACCCTAAAGCTCAACAACACACCATCTAGGGCCTAGGGGCTGCTTACCCCACCAGGCGAAGGTCAATAAAGAACAAATTATGGGGATGATTGCGGACGGAGTGATCGAGCTGGCTAATTGCCGTTATAACTCTCAAATAACCTTTGAGCCCAAGAAAGATGGCATATTACGTTTCTGCGTTGACCTGAGAATCGTGAACCAAGCGATGGAAAATGTAGCACTGCCGTACATCAGTGTAAAGAACGCCCTAACCACTATTGGCCGAGCCAAAGTGTTTTCATCCCTAGACTTTCGAAGTGGTTACTGGCACATACCAGTGCGGCAGGACGACCAGCAGGAAACCTTCACGGCCCCTGATGGCAGTCAGTACAAATTCTGTGCCATTTCATTCGGTCTGAAAGGAGCGCCAGCTACATTCCAAACAATGATGGTACAGTAGCTGGGTGGACTCGCAGGGGAATTCATGCTAGCTTACCTTGACAATGTGTTGATATGGTCCAAAACATGGGAAGAACATCTGATCGACCAGTCGCTTGTCCTTGAGAGGCTGACCATCAATGGGCTGACCTGCGCAGTACCCAAGTGCTACATAGGGAAGGCAAACATTGAGTTTGTAGGCCACATGGTCAGCGAGAGAGGAATCGAACCCATTATCGAACATCTGAGACTCGTATAGGAGTGCCAGCTGCCAGCCACACGCAAGCAGCTGTGGAAATTCTTCGGCTTCATAATTTGTTTAAGCGAACATATAAAAGATTTTGCAACCAAAACTGCAAAATTGACCTCCTTACTCTCGCTCCAGCAGCAGTACCAAAGGATCCAGGAGGCAGACAAGGTGTTCCGCGACTTCAAGACGGCATTCGCCCAGTGCGAGACTAGCCCATTACGACAGTCAGCACCCACGGTACCTCCGAACCAACGTCAGTCAGGATGCGATCGGCGCAGTGCTGTACCAGTACAGCGAGAAGGGGGTGCACCCCATAGTAGATCAGGCGAGCGCCAAGTTCGGACCCACGGAACGGCGATACAATGTGAATGAGCAAGTGTGTGGCAGCTTGACCACACTGCGTCACTCGATTTAATTTAACATATATAATTTTTTTATATTTTAAAATGATGTCAGTGTTTTGTTGTGCTTTCAAAATTTACGTCGTCACAAAATAATTTGGCACAATATAGAACTTATGTAAAACATAAAAAAAATTGTGACATTAAAATGTAAACATTCCCTGAAGATGTTTGGAATACTAAACTGAAAGAATAATAATTTAAGATTTACTGACTCTTTATCCTGTATTTTTTAATTACATTTAGTGTTTTGTCAAACGTTTGGCGCGAACCTGCTGCCGAGGCTGGAAGCGCGCCAAGCATTCGGCAGTTGGCAATAAACGCAGTTCGAAGGCGGTCGGCTTTGTTTCCCTCCGGCACCATCTCATCTTTTGTTGAATTTACTAGTGTATCAATACCATGCGTATTTGTCTGGAATATTTTCATGTAATTTAACTTAAGTGCCGGAGGAACTTCTTTATTACTGCAACTCATCTTGCCCAGGGGTTTCAGTATTTAATTTACATTTCACTAGCGCATGTGGCTAGTTCCGCACGCAGCATCGCCCACCGAACGGGCCAGGTCCGGACCCACTTTTGTTGCCACCATTTGAGTATATACTGTATGGAGTACGGAGGTATTCCAGTGAAGCTTCACATACATAAGTAACATGGTCTTTATTGTCTTGCTGCTTCTTGGCCTTAAGTTTCCAGGGTCCTCAAAACCCGCAGCTTTTATTAAGTGTATCGTGTAATCTTAGTGTGGGTGTCCAGGTGCCCTATATACCTGGCGAGTGCATTTGTTGTTTACATCGGATCGTGGGGAACACCTAAATAGTCCCTTGCGAAACACGACGTCAAGCGGGAGGGAATTGTCAACTTTCATGGCCATCGGCTGCACGACCAAGCTCTGCGAGGTACTCGTCCCTTACACCAGACGAGTTGGTGCTACAGGGCAACCTGTCCTCGCAAGCCACTGCAGTGCAGAGTTAATTCTAATATTCCCTTCACCAGAGAATTTTCAGTCTATTTTACCCTTACGTCAGTCAGGAGGGGATCGGCGCGGTGCTGTACCAGTACAGCGAGAAGGGACGGAACGGCGATACCTTGTGAATGAGCAAGTGTGTTTGGCAGTCGTTTGGACAGTCAAAGGTTACAGAGCATACTTGGAATATCAGAGATTTATTTTTAATACAGACAACATACACCTTCTGTTGTTACAGACTATGCATTAGTCATGTAGAAAACTTGCCCGATGGTCCATGACCCTACAAAGATACGACTTCGAGGTAGGACATCTCGCAGGGAACGACAACCAGCTGGCTGACACATCACATGCACCGTGCGCTGATGTCATTGTACACGATGAGACTGAATGAGAAGACATCCTACTGCATGGACCGAGTGGAGCGGATGCGCAGCTATACCAGCTGACCATAGAACTACGCAGTACCAATATTAACAAGGTATATGAGCAAGTGGTGGCATCGCAACGAGACTGAGCCACATGCCAAGAGAATTGTGAGAAGTGAGATAAAGGGGTGGTGAGCCACTGGTGTGTGGTAGAGGGCCGAGTAGAGATGCACTCCCCACAACAAGAATGGCCCTATAAGTTGAACATGCCTCTTTAGGAATGGGAGAACGTGCTCCGCAATGCCCATACCGGAAATTTCGCCGGACACACCGAAGCGCACCAGACAACCAGCAATGTGTACCAGCTAGGGGTGACAAGAGCAGTGCAGCACCATATCCGCCTATGTGAAATGTGCAATCGATATAACTCACACAGGACTGGTGGTAATCAGCAACAGAAACCGCACGTACTGGAGGGCCCTTTCGAGTCAGACGCCTTGACATCATGGGACCTTATCCCAGGTCACCAAGAGGAAAAATATTAATAAATTGTAACAGACATGTTTTCGAGGTGGACGGAAGTGTATGCGCTCCTGAGCATTCGAGTGAAAAACCTGGTGCGCACCATGGATGCAGAATTCTACGCAAGATGGGGCTACCACAAGGAGCTGCTTAGTGACAATGGTGTGCAGTTCACAGGCAAAAAGTGAAGAGATGCTTGTCCATCACCACACGACAACGGTGTAGCACCCGCATGCCAACCCTACGGAGCACTGGAACCAGGATCTGAAAACACAGCTCCGACTCAGTGCGGGGAAGCTCCATGTGACGTGGGCCGAACATCTACCTGCACCCCTATTTACACTACGTTGCAGAGTGAATGCCGCGACATGCCAGTTCCTGGCAGCTGCCTTGCTGGGGTGCAACCTCAGACTACTAGGGAAATACCATTGCACAACCTCAGACGAGGTAGGGCCAAAAGACCCTGTAACAAAAGCCACCAGGCGACAAGAGCGACATGAGGAAATGAGGGCTAACCAACAGCACTAAGTGCATCAATGGCTTAAGGGCACAGGCAGACAACCATCACCGCTCCTGCCAGGCCAGTGCGTATACATCCAGGCGCACCTGCTATCGGCAGGGAAGAAAAACTTCAGTGCAGGCTTTGCTGTGAAGTGAAGCAGACGCCATAGGGTCGTGTGAGCCTGTGGGTACACCACCTACCCCATCCGACACCAGAATGGGAGAATCACAAATATCTATCGCAACGACATGTGAGCTGCGCCCCGCAGACACATCGCGATGTCATGCGCCAGGACGCCACCCCGACCGGACACCCCAGGTATATCGCAACCTAACGCATCACGTGCAGGAGATGGCACACCCACTGGTGGCATAAGGCGCCTCTTCACAGTAGCAACTGACGGTTGATGTCGTGGAGAGATAGCTGTCCCCAGCAACGGAGAATCAGTGCACCCACCAGACACCAGACGAGTTGGTGCTACTGGGCAACCTGTCTTCGCAAGCCACTGCACTGCAGTGCAGAATAAATTCTATTCTAATTTCAGTCTATTTTACCCTTACCGCGACCCCCGCTTGTGTCAATTGTACTATGATGTCTGGATAGTAACCAAATAGCAATCAACAAGATATTCGGAGGAACATAGTATTTTCATATGTTGATTGTAAAAATATAGCTATGTACACTTTTTAGTTTAAATTAGTTACACTGTGTTGTTGAAGTTTTAGGTTTCGCGAATATCACAATATTTCACTGTTTCTTATGTTTAAGAACAACATTTAAGCATATTATCAATTAAAAGAGATATATCAAATACAATAATAGACCCTGGCACTTTTGATTATATAATTCACACATGAAAAGCAATAAAAAGTTTCAAATTATGCCGATAGCATGAAGTTTCACAAAATTGAAACAATAAGAAATAAAATAATAAAATATAAATTTTTCATAACAAATGTCTTTTATTTATATTTCAGAATTATTAATGAATAATTTATTAATATAAATTGAATTAAGATTTTTAAATTATTGTATTAATAATTCTGTTTAAAACCAAACTAAATAAAACATGAAAAATATAAGCTGAAATAACAATATCAATTTAACAATCACCCATAGTCACCAAAACTCAAAATGTCTCCATTTTGTGAACTGGCACCCTAACCTCAACTTCATGATTCACGAACAAATATGACGCCATTTTTGCTCCTCTTTTTTGTTGAACTTCTCTATATGAGCCTATCAGCAGGTTAAATTAGATTATAGCTTGTTCAGCGGAAACTCTCTCGGATAAGTGATATCAGATATTCGTAATGCACTTTTCTGGACACTCTCCTAGATAACATTTTTTCAGAACTTTATCCGGAGATGGTAAAACGAGCCCTAAGACACACAACTATCAATTTTAATTCCAGAACAACAAAGCACTAAACACTGGCACACACTACTTATGCAAATTATGAAATCTGTATCACTGACAATACTCTAGGCACAACTTTCTAACGATGCCACCAGCAGGTGCAGGAAAAGGGTTTTCTCGGGAGTATGAAGTGCAGCAGTTCGGCTGTGGAAAGAAGGCATGCCTATGAATGACCCAACATGTATTTAAATGTAACTCTCACAGGAAACAAGCTTTTTTTTTTACATTTTAGTAGCTAAAACCTAAAGGGTGCTAACTTGGCATGTGTCACAGCTTAGGAGTAGCATAAGGAGTTAATATGACAAGGCATAAAATAATTTTTAGAAATCAAATATTTCATGACTGGGGGTAATTGTTTTGGTAATTTGTTTCTATAAACTCATGTAACTTAAGTGTATTTTATAGTAACAGGCTTTGAAAAGCTACCATCGAATCTTTAACGCAAATAACACAGAGAGATATACTTGTGCACAAATTGCTGTAGTCACACTGCAGTGAATCTTAAAACTGCACTAACACTGTAGTCAAAATTGTGTAGACAATTAAGATAAAATACCTTTGCTAAAAATTTCAGAAAAATAGCCGTATGTGTCGGAAGCACAGGGTTCAGGAGCCGTCACATCACCCTGAATGTGTTCATTCTCTCAGGTAAGGAGTTAATTTCCTAAATTATGACAAGAGTTAATCCCCGAAATGATCCCACACTGGCCTGGTGTTGGAAATTACAAGTTGTAGGTTGTAGCATCAATTAGTATCCAGTCGTACATTGCGTGATTCTCGGGCGATGTAAACAAGCGACCGGTGCTCTGAAGCCATGATGTTGTGAGGCTGTGGAGATGCTAAAAGTTCGGAATGTGGCCACAGTAACCCATCAGTCCCCCAAGGGCAAATTGGCATCCATGGTACAAGTTATCCGCCCCCCACTCAGACGTCTGTATAGCCTCAGAGGCGCCAGCTGACCAGGGTGTGAAGCTGGTCCCACACCCAGAGCTGGTATCGGCCTGCTATAGGTGCTGTTGGCTGACGTTCAGGAATGGAAGTTCTATGAGCCACCAGAAGCACATCAGAATTTTCTCCACATTGCACAGGATAGCATCCAGGTGGTACGAAAACACTGACAAATTTACGCTGGCACTTATATTGGATTGAAGTTGCCTGCCAGACACGATCGTACATCCGAAAAATGCCAACTTTGTAACAATATCAAGAGCCAATGCAAATACAATGTCATACCCCAGGTGTTCCCTTAGACACAGTCGCGCAAGACCTGATAGAGCCATACCCGATAAGCAAAGACGGAAAAAGATGCATTCTTTTAGTTAACGACGGCTATAAAACATTGGGTAGAAGTCTTGCAGTATCTAGTGCATTAAAATAAGTGATAGTGCGGACACTGGAAAAACAAATTCGTCAAAATATGGGGTACCTATATGAGCATCTTACCGATAACAATACACAATTCAGAGGATTCAGGTGGAGGGAGCACTATATCCACTAGTGTGTTCGACACCAAACTACTGCAGTGTACAACTGTGCCAACCCGACAGAGTGAAGCAATACAAAAATCATTATTCACCTATAGTCGCTGGTACAAGGGAACCACACAGGCTGGGCTGAAGACTTCTCAGCTTTGCTGTTCACAAAATGATCGAGAATGAATGTTACCACCAGCATGATACCTGCCAATATGGTACAAAAGTGTAACCTCGAAGCTTAGCACTCCCAGAGTCAAAATTTACGCTTCGCAACAGCAACAAAACAGAAGCAGGACCGAATGGTTAGATGCGCCACCATCGATGCCAACAGTGTGCTGACATCATAGAACGGTAAAGGCATTATATTACTCAGTGGTGCTCTAGAAGCAAACATCAGCCACCACTAATACAACTTAACAACTGTGTACATGTCTGGTTACACCCACATTCCACAGGCAAAAATGCATCCTGTGCACCCTCGACCCAAATTGGACAGAACTACATGCCATGGTCAGAACAACTGCGACCATGTGCTACATTGTCTGTTACTACAAAAGCCATGTGCAGAGGCATCACATGGCTCCATGTTCAACGACACTGTGCTGAGGCATTGGGATACTCTCTGTCCCCTACCTACGGCAAAACTGGCAGTCGCACGTCCACATCATGCCGACCGCTCAGCCCCAGAACGACTAACTGCTCATCCTCTCGTCAAACATACCAGTCAACCTCAGCAATGCCACTCAAGAATAGACGTCGTCACGATGCCATGCCACATACAACATCGACAACGAGAAGAATGACTCTGAAACTGCTGATGAGTCGACAGCATGCCGGTACCCACAGCTGGACATTATCGGGCAACCCGAACTGAGCAATGCTCAAGGGAGATGCCCGGAATCTTCCTCCTTTGCAATTGCTGAAGGACATACGGCAGTAAAATACAGAAAATATGGTCCCCTCCTTGAGCACTGCTTCTCACATACCGTCGAAAGCCAAGGAGGCGAAAGTGAAGGCTGTGCCATCACCACATAGTGGATGTCCCCTTTTGCACCAAGTGATGTCATCACTGATCATGCCCCTGCACGCATGTGACAAGACACACCAGCAGCTCCTAGAGTGTCACTCAGCGACGGCATCAGCGATGCCACAACCAAACACCACTGCCAACACGGACGCTCAGAGCCTCCTGCCAGTTGCATGCCCGCTGGCCAATGCTGCCAGTCGCGCCTGGAGATATATGTTGTTCGACATCCGATGGCGAGCTATCTCTTATGCCCATTGAGCAGCGATGCTGCCATAAACTATGGATAGCATGGTGCCTGCAGGCTCCGAAATTTAGCAACAAGACTACAAGTAAACACCAGCTACTTCCACGAGATTGCCTTGCCCTCTGATCAGCTGTTACCACTAGGGCGAAAACTGTCACCCATATGGGGGCAGATGTTGTGTGCCAGTGATGCCCAATGTAGCCCTAGTGTAACAGTGATGAATAGATGGATAATTATATAAGTAGAGGCATGTCACTTGCTTCACTCCTGGCTTTCACTTAGGCTCAGTGTGTGCCCTAGCTCAACATCGTGATTATAGGATCTATTTTTGAATTTACATTGTCAGTGGAGTTTTGTTAAAAGTGCATTTTCTGTCCAAATAATATTCCAGAGTTTAGAAATATTTAAAATAAAGTTATCAAAAGTGTTACCCCACGATGCTTGGCGTCACGACCATAAAAGCCTCTAAGTTGTAATCAGTATTTGTAATGTGTTTTATATTGACATTGAAAATTCCACTGTTTTTTAGTGTTTAAGTGTTTGTTTAATAATGTTAGGATGCTGACTTGATTGTCCAGGTTCTCATACCACATCATAATAACCCCTGCCAAATTATTTTTTTCAAGTAAATATAATGTTGTGTTTTCATAAAAAAATTTTTAAAAACTTTTAATTATTTTAAAATTATGATTTATAGTTTTAAGATATTTAAAAACAATTTTTCTTAGTTTTTATGTCATATGGGGTAGGCTATGTTCACTTGTTATTTACATAATTCTTTTAATTTTTAATGTGATCATAATTTCATATACTATATTTTTCTGCATTTTCTATGAGGATTTTTCTAGTTATGTAGAATATAAGAGCAGATAGAACATAGTAGCGCGAACTCGCAGCTTACCGCATGCTCCTACTAGTCGCCACGTAGAGTATGAGACGGCAAACAGATCACTTTTGAAGTTGCCCTGGGGTCCTTCAACTTTTGGACATAAATCACATAGAGTGCAATAGTTAACATAATATTCCTGAAACTTTTTTTGTTATTCTTTTCTCCAGGAAAACGACATGCATACCAAGCATTCCTTTGACGCTGGTGCAAAGTTTACTTAATTTAGATTTCTAGTCGTTTCCAAAGCTCTACATGTAAGTATTCCCTGCTAAAGGAGAAGTGGAGTAATATTATCATGTTTTCTTAATTCCCTGTTTTATTTCCACAAGTAGACCACGTCAAAATTACTGGCAAAACTTTATAAGTTTTGATGGGTATATGTCTCGCAACATAACTTCTCTTACATATAACCGAGTGAGGTGGCACAACGGTAACACATTGGACTCGCATTCGGGAGGACTTAGATTCGATCCCTGGCTCCGACCACTCTGAAATCGATTTTTCATGGCTTTCCGAAATCGCTCCTGCAAACGCTGGAATGATTCCTTCATGAGGGTCAGTATCTGCCATTTTGGGACAATGGAACTTGAGCATTTAATTTGGCCTACGAATGTTGTATAATGTTTTATGCATCGATATGGCATAGGGTATAGTTTTTTACATTGTATAAAGTTGGTATTGCTTGTTTACTGTTGCTTATGCAATACTTCTGACCATCCGTAGAAAAAAATTTCTTTCTACCTCCAGAAGGTTACTAGTCAAAAACTAGGAAAGGTGCTGAAGGTGTGACAATTTGGTAACGCTTAAGGAGGTAACATCTGTGCCATGGCAGAGGGGATATTTTAATAAATTTCACTGTATGGAACACAGCAAAAATTGAAGAACTCGAATATGGCAAGAACTGACCTCCCTTAACAAAGACCGTGTCCATCGCTGTCGACAAGACATGAAGCCCACTTACCTAGCCTTCCCTTACCAAAATTTTATGGCATCTGGGAGGCCTACAGCTCAGGACCGTGGTAAGCAGCATTTCCCTGCCCTGGTCCAGACCGAACGTTATAACAATGGTCTGCAAATGCAGCCTTTAGCAGATATATACAAGTTTGCTCAGATGTATTAGGTGCTCAAGCAAGTACAGATACACGTATGCCATTATTGAACTCTCAGTAAATGCTTACGTGGTATACATATCTTTTGATGGATGCATTTATGTTCCCGTGCCCATAAGATATTTTTGTAGTATTTTTGTGTACACTATTACACAGTTCAATTTGGTTAAATTATGTCATGTTGTATTTTACTTTACATTTAAGTTAAATGTGAAGTAAAATACAACTTGAAATAAGTACCGATGACATGGACAGTATCAAAACAGAGAAAAACCCTGTAACATTTCAATTTATTTCAAAATATGAAAATTTCTGAGTCGTGTACTGCCACTTATTTTATGTTATGGGCAAATTGAAAACACATTTTCGACTTACAATTTCATAAGCTCTTAATATGCAAAATTGTAAGAATTCAATTTTTTGACTGTTGTATTGGCATATATTTTGTAGCAGTTTACATAGAAAAACTGTTTTTGCCACATTTGGTTAATGCACAAGAAGTAAACTCGGCTGACTGTCCAATTACACAAAATATGTCTAACTTATGTAAGATTTTTAGTATTTCACACTTCTGAAGACTTTGATGTGTGCACATTTCTACAGGAAAATACTTTTCATTTTGATATATCGCACCTTTTTTCAGTCAACTTATTGGTGCAAATAAATCACTTTATGTAGAGAAACACATTGCTCTTTCCTATGAAACAGGTGTAAAAAGAATGCCAACACAATTGTCAAAAACATAGATTTTTTACATGAAACGGACTATATACATGTTTGTTTTAACAACTATTAATATATGTGTGCAGTACTTTGTAATTCAGTACTATGGTGTATGCTGTATTAAAATCATAGTTTATTATTTTTATACTCAGAGTCGCAGAATAGAATCTTACGTCTATGCATTGCGACTAATTTTCTTGATAATTACACTCTTAAATTCAAATTTTTTTTATGTGCTCGCTGACATAATAACAGGTATAAAAACGAAAATATCAGTTACGTAACAGTGACAATGATAGTTGAAATTTTTAGAATCGGTGCACTGTTTTTTTCACATTTCGGAGTGCATAATTTGTCTGTCAAGCTACGTTGATCTACACTAGCAAGCACTGCAGCGCTGTGGTGGAACTTACTGCTAACTAGCACGAGCATCCACGGATTCATGTCTCGCTGCTTATATCTATGCACTACTTCTCTGCTTTCTACGTAGATGGCCGTGGTTCACGAGAGATGTGAAAATCTGACCAGTATTTTGTGGTAAAAAGTGGAAAATCGTTGGACAAACGTCTGTAATTGCTGCCACGTATTACGTCGTGACTAGTGAATTGAAATCAACATGAGTGAACAAGAGGAAAAGCAGGTGGTGAGTACATATTGTAAGAGTGTAATGTAATTGTCTTTCGTCACGTCACATATGTGTTTGTTGCGTGTATGTGTTTGATTGCATTGTTTAAATAGTATACAGCAGATGCTTTAACGTTTATTATGAGCAAATACAAGATTGGTAGGAAATATCCTCTTATGTGGAAAGTTACGTTATGGTATTGCAAAAAAACACGCACCCATTTGTGCTGATGTGTCATGGCGGACGTGTCGTGACTACGCCGAAACTTGATTTTTTCTAGAAATATTTGGCAAGCAGCTTATGCATGAAAGCGACGGGAGGTAACACCCAAAAGTAAAACTGTGTTTGCTATAGTTCGGGCGTAGTTCTTATTTTAGTCGGTAAATAATGTATTTTCTAACAATGAACAGCTGGCTTTCTTACTTCTACTTTGTGAAACCAGTGCACACATCAACCTGCCAGTAGCGTCCGAGGCACGAAAGGTCACTGTTTATTACAAAATACAAAGATAAGAAGCATACGCGTAACCGATACTCCGCTCGCACAGGACAATAGAAGTGAGTCGTAAACGTCTGATCGCAATAAAAGTATTCAATACAAAGAGAGCGCAACCGGACGTTGAGCAGCGATAACGCCACAACCTGAGGCAAGCGCGACACTCGGGTCTTCATATTTTCTGAAGGGAATCAGCTATTAGTTTGCCTGATCAGTCAGTGCAGTCTACTGCAGCCAACCTTGATAAAATTACACCAGACACAGCAGCAATCTTACCAACACACACCCGGAGCAATTCTTCCCTTTGTTGGCCGACTGATATGGCTGCTGGGCGGTGTGCAGAGCTACTGCTGGTAGAAGTTAACTTGAATACTGCTCTAGGTGTATGACTGACGTCTGCTAGAGATTAGACGTCAAGTAACTTTACACTCGTTTACACCCATTTTAACCTCTCCACTTCTCTTAAAAATTAATTTTTTTGCGCGGCCGAAAATGGTGAAATGTGGTGTTTATCGGTTCTAATTACATGTAATATATTGAAGTAGAACCTCACGGTTATGGTATATGAGTGTACGACATATCAACATTATTAATATTACATCAAAATATGGTTGTCACAAGCAATCGCTCGTTTGTCATAAGTCTCAGTGCATTAACATGCTTAGTTTAGTTTAGTCTTAGTTTAGTTTTTATTTCATCCTGTGGACTACAGTTAACAGCATACATGGCACAGTGAATACAATTACACTTGTGTGCATTGTAGTGTAGGATTTGTCTTATGTGTATAAAATAAAAGAGTTAACTTACACATAAAAATATAAAATACACAATATAACATATCATCACAAATTAATAAAATTACAGTAATTTAAGGAACAGTAACCTAGGTTACAAAATAAAAAAATAGATAGGACAGTAAAACAAGGTTAATCAGTCACCCAATCAATAAATTCATTCACATTATAAAATGCTTTTTCCAAAAGACATTCATTAGGTTTATTTTAAATTTCTTATCATTGTATTTTTTTTAAATTCTTTTGATAATCTATTATACAAATATATATGCACATAAATTTGACACATCTTTCATATGTAGCTGTGATATGATGATTAACTCTAACTCTTAAGTAACTTTTTCTTCTTGTATTATAGTTATGATTATCAGAGTCAAAGAAATTTGTTCTTGTGAATAAAACACAATAATCCTAGCACATATAAGGAAGGCATAGTTAAAATGCCTTCTATTACAAATAAACCTTTACAGCTTTGTCTCCTGTTAAGATTACCTAGAATTCTTACAGCATTTTTTTAAAATATAAAATCCTTGTTCACAGGCATAGACATCCTGCAGAATATTATTTATTTACTTGCCAGCTACATAAAACTGATAAGTAATACATCTGAAAAATATTACATTACAAAAAAAATTAAAATCCTTTACATCTGCATGTAACTTGCTTAACTTCCCAAATCAATTATATATCAAACATTTTTGACCCCCTTTATGAAATAACCTATTAAGAAATAAATCATTTTTCTGTCAAGTGTTGTGACCATTTTTTCAATTCAATTCAATTCTTTATTGTCCTGTAGACTACATGGTTGTACAGTAGTATAGGATTCGTCATAGAAAAGTTATGTACATATTTACAAAAAAAGAAACAAGCAAAACAAACTTAACAAAATAGGCTGTGTTTACACATGATTTATACACAATGCATTTTTGTAAAATAAAGCATAACATACTGTAACAATGATAATTTGTACCTATAATAGCAAGAATAGTATAATACAATATTTATTTGATATATAATTTACTGTGACACTATATGAATTAAATATATACCTAGAATATTTTTATTTTAATAAAATCTTTAACATCATTAACATGTATTGGTGCCTAATTTGATTTCGAAATACTCAGTCATGGAGTATAAGGGGTGTGCGTGTAGAAAAATTTTTAGGCTAGATTTAAATGTTTTATTATTATTTTCAAACAGTTGTTTCAATGTAGCAGGTAGGTAACTATACACATTTATTGCTGAG
>PNEQ01110155.1:0-28660 GCA_003012365.1 Medauroidea extradentata
AAATCATGTCTGAGCTGACACAGGAATGTTTTCGTTTCTTGTATCTCCTGAATACAGAAACTTATGTCTAATTGTTTGGTCTGCATTATGTTATACAAGTGTCCAGTGCTGTCAAAAATCTTAGAAAACAAAACAAAGAAAAAAACAGTGTCAAAATTTTCTAGAAAACTGATGAAACCTTTAGCTGAAGAAATAGTGTTACTATCCCATTCCTGTGGATGTTCCGTTATTGCGGTAAACATTTCTAGAAGGGAATCTCTATTACTAAATGCACTTTGAACAAGTCTATCATTATAATTCCATCTTGTTGGCGCCACACCTGGCAGCCGTTTCCCAACTATTTGATCTAAAAATGCTACACGCTTAGAAGAATGCGAAAAAAAAGTTGAAAGGCCAGAAAGGGTGCTGAAAAACACTTTACATTTGCTAATGTTATTTACAGACTGGGTTAAGACAAGGTTCAAAACATGTGCTATGCAATGTACAAACAACGCGCTGGGAAATTTGTCACATACAAGTTTCTGTACACCATTTAAATCTCCCGCCATTACTGCAGCTCCATCGTAAGACTGCGCAATAAGTTTGCTGCCACAGTTAGCTGATGTAACAGTTTCTATCGCATGATTTGCTATGGGTCCCGCAGACCTGTTACTGCTAACATCAGTGAATCCATAAAACCGTTCACAAATCTCTCCATCACGTGTCACATATCTAAAAACAGTGGACAATTGAGACAGTTTGGAACAGTCAGACGTCTCGTCGAGTAAAATCGACACAAACATGGAATTTTCCATTTCGTTTTTAGTTTCAGCCAGCATAACATTTTGAACTGATTCTATTAGATCGTTCTGAATGTTGCAAGAGAGGCCAGAAAACACTGTAGACGTCTCGAGATGCTGTGACAACACTGGATCATAAGTTGCAATTAATGCAAGTAATTCTATATAATTGCCACGGTTTTCCGATTCTTTGGTCTCGTCATGACCACGGAAAGGTAATTCCTGTACGCCCAAGAAACAAACAACGTCAATTAAATGCTTCAAAATGTCTCTTTTTTTTTTTTTAACCTTTTCATTGTGCCGTTGTATGCCTAGTTGTTTGGACCTATCTAAACCGAAATCAACTCTATGTTTCCCAAACTCTTTAAGGGATAAAAAAGAATTTATGTGAACTTCTGAATGCTTGTGTTTCTGAACAGCATTACACAGATTGTTAAGGTCACAATACCCTGTCGCAGTCCACGTGTTGACATCCTTGGAAAACAGTATGCATGGCCAGCAAAACAATTTGTTTAGGTTGCTGCAACCAGTTAACCACGGGTATTTCAGATAGACATTTTTTTTTAAAATGACGAACAAAATTACCTTTCTTACGCGTTGTTGTAATCGTGAGTTCAGATGTCGGCCTACCTTCTCTGATGAGGTCACATCGTTGTTGAAATGTAAGAGCACTGCTGAAAAATGGTTTAGCACGTAATCCACACACACAACACTTGCACCCACATGTTTCCATTTCACTCATGTAATGTATATTGGTGTTCAGTCTCGCAAAACCATTTTTAATCCTTAAGTATACATAATGTAGCTAACAATTTCAAATTTAATGCACAAAAACCAAATTAAATAAATAACATTCACGTGACAGTATTAGGGCCTACTGTGCCGCGCGCGAACTTGCCAACGTATATTGGATTCGTGTAGTTTGTAAAACCAAGTGCCGGTGACCAGTGTTGCCAACTGAAGTTTATAGAAAACCGCTAATGGCACTTGAATAATGACCAGAGAACTATCTTATCAGTAGAAAAGAAAATGAAAATTACTTATTATTAGTTTAAACAGTCTTCACATTCCTGTTTAATCAACGTATAAGTAACAAAACTTGGCCGGTAGTACATTATCTGAAATCACAGTAACTGGTAACAAAACCACTAAAGTGGCAATTCTGCTAAGTTCGGCTATTATATTCGGATAACTTCGGTAAGAAAGCACTGCAATCGTAGCTTCTAACACAGCGTCACGTAGCCAATCCCCGCCCGTGTTCCTTCCGCCCGGCCACCCCTCCAACCCCATCATTCTCCCGTATACTATCGCTGCAACTCTATCCCCTAGAAGCAATATTGGAAGCTTGCTTTGGTTGTTTACGAGTTCTTATCTTCCAATTGACAGTATTGTAATTCTAGCGGAATTTGTAAAAGATACACTTATTTGCACGAGTCATAGTTAGCTTCTAGTAGAGATAAGGTTGCCAGTAAATATTTATTATAATCAGAGCGTTGTCAGGAAACTGGCCGGGCAAGCACTGCTTGCCTTGCTTACCCTGATGAGACGCCACTGTACACCAGACATACGACTCAGTCAAGCAATACACACAAGACACCATTGGAACATACTATTGAAACACATGTAAAAACCAATTAAATATACCTCGAACCAAACCAATCTCCAATTATTATCTAGGTTTTGTTTGATGGATGAGAACTACAGACAAGGTCTGAACCTCATTGTGTAACATCTACCATCAACAAACACTACACCGAAGATGCTACAAGGTGAAAGAGAAAAGTTCAAACATCATAGATTTAAATCTAAATAAAAGGTACTTTTCCAAAAAATGTGTAATATCGACCGAATATTTAATACTGTGATACAAACTAATCCTGATACAAAAAGTTCTAAATATTACAATCCAACTAATTCCAATACTCATTAAATTAAACGGATACCCCTAATAATATATCAGTTTGGGGTACAAGATTATATTTAAAATACTGTCAGTTACATTTCTTTACATTCTTTATATATTTATTCAAATCCATCAATTCCTTGAGCACTCAGGTTTAAGGCAAATACTCGTAAAACAAAATGTATCAGTCTACTTGTGAAAGTATAATGCAGGTGCGCATGGATGAGATCAAATGTACAACATACCTGGTAACTTCATAAAGGCTTACCACACCATATGTATATGCGACACAACCTGCATCGAGCAGAACGATGTAATTTTCAGGAGTTGGTCTCTGGACGCAGAAGTCAAATGCCCTGGCAAATCGGGGAATCAGAGTAGCAATGTCTACCTCGAAACTTGCTTGTTAATCTTATTGAAAAGCAACGTGTGAACAACCTCACGCTATAAAGGCAAATGTAACTTCATGCACCACAGTATTAACAGCTTTCCACCCACATGTAATTCCACATTACTTCACAAGCTCGCAACGGCCTGTCCTAAAGGGGTAACCTCCCTTATACAGTCGGTTTGACACCAAACATGACCTAAAGTGAAAGGAATTTCGCCCCCATTTTTTCCTGTTCTTTACACTAGTTTACTCGCGAAGTACATGCAGCTTCAATATAAATACTCGCAGCATAGGTGGTGTCTATATTCCTTAATATCGTGATACCAGCAAACCTAAACAGAATATATGTTCTCTCGCATGCAATATACAGTGTACAATGCCAACCTCGTACCCGGTATCACTGTGCTAGGCTCGCAAACCACTGGCGCCAGTAAACAGCTGGCCGCGTGGACACAACCGCCCCCAAGGTCATGCTTCTCCTAGACTAGCTCCCCAACACTCCTCGAACAACAACTCTATCCACAGCCAAGCTGTGTGTGCGCACACACCCGCACACCGCCCACGAGAAAAACACCACCTGCATTATATCGTGCCAGAATTCTGGTACACCCAAAAGATAATGTTAAGGCAACTTAATACCCCAGGTGGTGATCACACAAGTGGTCACCACAGCCTCCCACCTTTAAACTCACAGCATGGGTTTCGAAAGCCCACACCAATTCAGATCCGGTAGAGGCAATGAACGAAACAGAGGTACTCAACCACTCACAAGTGAACCAAAGAACACAGACAAAAAAAACCAAAAATGGTAACTGAAAACCCACTCTTTGAATTAACCCCAAAACAGAAGCAAGAAACAAAGATACAATTAACAAAGAACAAAGAGAAAGACCAATTAGACTACAACGTAGTTAAACCTCTATTCCTTTCACTAATTCTATGGATTTACATCAAGATCACCTTCAACATATACCTTTAATGCTGTAATATGTGCCTTCTTTATCAATACATTTCCACCAGGCACTCCAAGATTTACGATTACAGGAGTGGACAACGACAAGATAGCATATGGTCCATCAAAGGCCATAGACAGTTTCACCGACACATACTCGGCCTTCTTGCTAGCGGTCACTTTTCTACAGACAATCAAGCCCCCCACTTTAAATGGGCACTCCTTTCGATCCTGATTATATTTCTGCAAAACATGTTTTTGGGTTTTCAACAATGTCTCGTAATTTTCTCTCTACACATCTGCAAAGCGTGCTGAGGAATTTCCATCTCTTAACAATGATTCATTTTCTTATAAACTAATTAGAGGATGAGGAACTTCTCGTCCAAACATTACTAAGCCTGGGGACTTCCCAGTCACAGAATGAGGCACACTATTTAATGCAACACCCAACAAGGACATATGCTCATCCCACTTACGCTGTTCGTGGATTTGTTCCAACGCTCTACCAAATTGGGACATGGGTAATAAGGAATTGTGTGCACAAGTTTGATTCCCCAATAAAAGCACAAATTAAGCATCAACTTTCCCATAAAGTATGGTGCATTATTGCAAACAATCATCTCCAGACTTCCGAAAACCTTAAAGCTGTTATCTTGCAATTTAGAACAGATAGTCAATGCTTTCATTTCCCTTAGAGGCTCGAGGAACGCAAAATGAGAGAACCCATCCACTATAATCAACAAACAATTGTTGTCTTTGCTGGATCTAGGCAGGGGGCCAAAGATGTCAATGAACAACCGTTACCACACCCTTTCCAGAGGAGTAACGGAATAGTGTCCCACTTTACTATTCATTGGTTGTTTGGAAAACTGACAGTCGTGGCGAGATCTTACATATTCCTGAATGTCTGCTCTCATGTCCCTCCAAATAAATTCTTTCTTTAATTTTCAGTTCAGTATTTCGACTCCCCTAGTGTGCTCCCAGGGGTGAATCGTGAAAATACTTTAATAACATTTGCCTTATTCCTTTTGGGGCCCAAACACATTTTCTCCCTTTCGCAGTTACCATACATATTCTTTTACATAACTGAAATTTTCTACCCTTCCCTTCAGCTATGTCCTTCAACATTTGCTTTCCTTCTGACTCCTCCTGCTGCCATTTTATAATACCAACAAAACTTTCAGGCATTAAATGCAAAACGTTACAGGTGTCACTTGCGTTAACAACATCAGATCGTACATGAAATTCCGAAGGGTCATACATCCGGGGTAAAGCGTCGGCTACTCCGTTCTCGCGCCCAGGAACGTGAAAGATTTTAAACTTGAAGCGGGTGAGTCGCATGATCCAATGTCCGATTATTCCTTATTGTCTAGGATGGCTAAAAAGCCATATTAATGCCTGATTGTCTGTTTGTAGGTCAAACTCTGCATGTTCCAAATAACATTCGAATTTTTCTACTCCGAACACGCATGCTAGGGCTTCTTTTTCATACATACTGTAATTTTGTTCAGGGTGTGACAAGGTCCTGCTTACAAAAGCCACAGGTCTCGTAGCTCCTTCATCTCCTAGCAACAAAACCGCCCCAATAGCTAAACTACTTGCGTCAACTTGGAGTATAAATATCCGCTGGAAATCGGGCAAATGCAAAATAAGAGGGTGTGAAATGGCAAATTTTAAACACTCAAAGTTCTTATGTTGCTCCTCCCCCTAACTAAATTCAATGTCCTTTTGCTTCAACCTGTTTAAATGTGCACATAGTTCGGCATAATGTGGAATAAATATTGAGAAATACCACAACATACCTAGAAATCTCATTATGACTTCGCATTCTTTGGAGGAAAATTTACTATGGGGCTAATCTTATCTGGAGCCATTAGGACCTGCCCATGCCTGACTATGAAACCCAAAAACTTAATTTGCCTTTTAGCCCAACATACCTTTTTGGGATTTATAGTAAACCCTGCCTCTCTCAACTTTTCTAACACCTTTCGTACATGCTCAACATGCTCCTCAAAACTTGATGAATACATGCATATGTCATCCAAAAAAGGATATGACGAATTCAAAGTGAACGTCTCCTAACAAATGACCAAGGATTCGAGATTAACATTGGCCCCCGAAATTTACCCCCTTCTACTCGATGTGAGCCCAAAGGAGTAACGAATCCCATATACTTCTGGCTTTCGTAGTCAAGCACGCACTAGTGAAAAGCGGAGTTCAGATCGAAAACAGTAAATTATGTAGCAGGGACAGATGTTGAAAGAGTACGTCTATATTCGGCATGGGAAACAGATCAACAAGTACTTTAGAGTTCAATTCACTGTAATCCAGGACCAGACGGTGCTTACCCGGTTCCTTTTTCTTAACTAGATAAGCAGGAGAAGCATATGGGAAATTGCTTTTACAAATAACATTTTGTATTTCTAAATCTGCTATAATAGCACAAAATGCCTGAAGCTTCGGTGGGGAATACTGATGAGGAGCGCACTTGATTGGTTCATTATCACTAACAGAAATCCTCACTGGCATTAACTCGCATTTCCCTAACCTCGGCGTCAACACATCATCATAATCACCTTTTACCTGCTCAAGTTTTTCTCGTTGGCAAACAGACAGATCACTCCCATGCATACTCATGCCTACGCAACGCTTTCCCAGTCTTCTTTTGCTATTCCCTATCAATGGCACACCACTACCCTCATCAAAGCCAAACCGCAAACAACGTGAAGCACAATCAATGAGGCACTACGTTTCTTGCAAAAAGTTCAAGCCGAGAATATAATGACATATGAGATCAGGTGCTACCCAGAACTTCCTGGTCCAAGAATATTTTTGGATTTTAAAATGCAGATATGAAGCATTTCTGGCACGGCAGCCAACCCCATTCGCTACCTGCAAAGAAAAACCCAATTCTACCTTAAAACAACACCTCAAATCAGGAAACTGCTTTACCAGCTTGCTTGCCCACTCTTGGCTAGCAAAATTAGCAGTCGCTCCTGTGTCTAACATGGCCAGGATTTCAATATTTCTAAGTGTTACAAATACCCACAAATTATTTTTATCTCCCCCCTGTAAGGCAGACACAGATGGATCCCCTCCACTACTTGTTCCCTGATTTATGTCTTTATCATTCTTTTTTGGTTTACTCGTACACCATTTTGCAATGTGGACTACTTTACCGCATTTAAAGCATTGCCAAGTGTCTTTACCCTTTGGGCATTTTGATGCTGAATGACCTTCTTAATTACAGCGATAGCGTTCGACAAACTTTTTAGAAACTATGGGAGTATTCTGTACCTGAACGGTAGATACACTGGGGGCAAATGTACACTTGCTTGCAACATGCGCTTCCTGATCACATTTGAAACATCTAACAAGGGCCTTACCTCCCTGCTGAATACTGGAAGCATTACTTCTATCCGTCTGGTCAGCTTCAAATTGCTAAGAAATGTACCAAAGATTATCTACTTGAATAGCCGAGGTCCGCAGCTCACCAATGGTATTGGGTCGATTAACAAAAGAACATTGCAGGTGAACGTGAGGATTTAAATTTTCTAGCACAAGATCGATTAAGTCACTATCTTTCCAAGTAATTCCCAAAGCATTACTTGCCGCAATTACATCTTGCACATACTCTGCCACCTTCTCATGCCTACACTGAAAACGGAACACCTTTTCCTTTGTAAAATCTTCTAAAGCATGCCTAGGACATGACACCTCCCATAATATTTTTTTAAACTTGCCCAATTGCTTCCTTGGTCAATAGCTTCCAACAGCATCTCCAACGTTACTCCAGAACAATGTGGTGTTAATCCTTGCAACATTTCAAAATCACCGCGTACTCAGTTGCTTCACTGTAATCTATCTACTGTCTTAAACTCAAAGAGACTCTCAGCATTAAATGAATTTAAATCTGGGATAGCTTTAAAAGAATTTTGTATGATACTCTTTTTTATAGAAATAGTCACTACCCCATTATCAGATGGATGTTCCTCACCCTCTTTAAGAGTTGCTAAGAATTCTTTATCCTTTCTGATAACAGCGATAATCTTTTCCCTTAATTTTTTAATCCCCTCTGTTTCTGAACAAGGGACCTTGGCGGCCTGTAGATTCACAACAAGACCAGGGACATCTAGTTTCCAAACCCAAGAAGTCACCATGTGTACAAAAAAAGGTTACAATACAATATCAACCAAATGGCGGCTCTTTTCATGCAAGACACTATTTGTGTGTTCAGAATACCTAATAACTAATATTAAAGTGTACCAGAATCCCTTATATCTAACTACTTAGACCAACACTACTTATACCAGAACACACACCTTCAGTCCCTACTTATAAACCGACTCACTTTCACAACATGAATTTCAGAGCACACAACACCTAGAAGTGAGCACAAAAAAAGGAGCAGAGTGGCGCAGAATCTTGTAACATCTACCATCAACAAACACTACACCGAAGCTGCTACAAGGTGAAAGGAAAAAGTTTAAAGATCGTAGATTTAAATCTCAAAAAAAAAAAAAAGGGTACTTTTCCAAAAATCTATAATATCGACCAAATATTTAATACTGTTATACAAACTGATACTGATACAAGATGGTTATAAATATTACAATCCAACTAATTCCAATACTCAATAAAAGGATACCCCTAATAATATATCAGTTAGTTAGGGGTACAAGATTATTTGTAAAATACTGTCCGTTACATTTCTTTACATTCTTTACATATTTATTCAAATCCATCAATTTCTTGAACACTCAGGTTTAAGGCAAATACTCTTAAAACAAAATGTATCAGTCTACTTGTGAAATACACGTGCACATGGATGAGATCAAATGTACAACATACCTGGTGATTTCATAAAGGCTTACCGCACCATATGTATCAGCGACACAAACTGCGTCGAGCAGAACGATGTAATTTTCAGGAGTTGGTCTCTGGACGCAGAAGTCAAATGCCCCGGCAAATCGGGGAATCAGAGTAGCAACGTTTACCTCGAAACTTGCTTGTTAATCTTATTGAAAACCACCGCGTGAACAACCTCATGCTATAAAGCCAAACGTAACTTCATGCACCACAGTATTAACAGCTTTCCGCCCACATGCAATTTCGCGTTACTTCGCAAGCTCGCAATGGCCTGTCCTAAAGGGGTAACCTCCCCTATACAGTCGGCTTGACAACAAACATGACCTAAAGTGAAAGGAATTTCGCCACTCCATTTTTTCCTATTCTTTATACTAGTCTACTCGCGAAGTACATGCAGCTTCAATATAAATACTCGCAGAATAGACTGTGTGTATATTCCTTAATATCGTGACCTCTGTAAACCTAAACAGAATATATGCTCTCTCGCGTGCAATACACAGCGTACAACGCCAACCTCGTACCGGGTATCACTGTGCCAGGCTCGCAAACCACTGGCGCCAGTAAACAGCTGGCCGCGCGGACACAACCGTCCCCAAGGTCATGCTTCACCAAGCTAGCTCGCCGACACTCCTCGAGCAACAACTCACTCCACAGCCAAGCTGCGCGCGCACACACCCGCACACCGCCCACGAGAAAAACACCACCTGCATTATACCGTGCCAGAATTCTGGTACCCCCAAAACATAACGTTAAGGCAACTTAATGCCCCAAGTGGTGATCACACAAGTGGTCACCACAGTTGTTAAGATGCCATGCTCATTAAAAACAGTATTTGTAAGCCCTCTAACATGGCTAAAAACTGCATTTTCAGACTTCCGTACTTCAAAATGTACTAACCGAATGTACGTGAAACTCAGATTGCGACCTGCACTGAACTTAGTTGCAGACTTTCCACCAATAAAATTACATGGTCACCGCTTAATGTCCCATAGTAAAAACCGCTCGGCAGGAACTTTTGCACGCTAGTTCAGCGCTTGGCTCGTTGAGGCGATGTTGCATTTGATGCAAGCTTCAAGGTCGACCTTATTGCTCCGTCGCTTTTGAACCTCTCCCGGGCAGGTAGGCGGTGCCATTAAGGTCATTCTGTGCTAGTCCAGATTTTTTTTCATGTTTTGGAGAAAGCGAATGTAAGAATCTCCAATGTGTTTTCATTTTACCATGTAAGAATCTCTTATGTGTTTTCATTTTACCTGCAGATATTTGACTGAATAGGACAGAAAAATATTCTGCATAAATATTTCATTAAACTTTTTTTTAAAAATAAACATGTATACATATGTCAAACCGTATAACTCCAGTGGATTTTGGGACTAATGGCTTGATTTTACTAACTTCACCAACCAACTGCTCCATAATGAACTCCATTATACTAACTGAACTCACTCGTCACTCGAACACAAGTGTAAACTGGATGGTAATGACAGAGCGATTGGCACCACTGACGGCTCGATCACAGACGGCAGACAGTGTCGCACGCCTGCATAAACAGACCCACTAGGAGCAATCTATGTAAAAAACGTTCAAGCATTTTGCCAGCAGTTTTTTGCGACTGTGAAATCACGAAGACATATTTTTTTCAGAACGCGACCACAAAATGCAGTCGTTAAAACGCGCGCAATGCATAAACGGGCCCATTGCCTTCCATGTAGTTATAAAACGTACGACTTTTGTCAGGCGATGCAAAACACATGCATAAAAGAGGCCTTCTTGCTGAGCTGCACCGTTCGCTACTGCTGTCTGCTATGGTACTTGCGCACCGGCCAGTTGGTCCACGACTCGGCATTCGAATATTCCCGACAACTCCTCAGCGAGGAACTACGTATTCGCCACCCTCGGGGCGTGCTCAGTAGCTGATGGTCGCTGCTACATGTCTCCTGTGGTCACACCTCCCCCCCCCCCTTCAACCACAGCATCATCTTTGCGAATAAATGGCGACACCTCCAGCACACAGCATCACACTGTGGGACGGATTGAATAATCATGGGGCAAAAATGCATCTTACATTTGAATCAATGTCAAATAAGGATTTTATGCTAATGTTAGCCGTCCCTGAGTGTTAAAAATAGTTGACCATGTTACGGGATTATTTCATGCTGAACTAGACTTTTTTCTTGGGGAAGAGGCGGAGGGAGAGTGAGACAGAAGTAGTAAATTATGTTTATTTGCATACTATCTATTGTTACATGCTGTGTTTCTGAAGGCTGGGTGGCAGGAAGCTGTATCGCAACACCTTATGGACTAGCCCATGACTCACAAGCCGGGCGGCTACATTATGGGAACCCCGACGATATACGACATAGAGACCTGTTTGAACTGCGCCTTGGCCCTACGAGGCCGGCATATGAGGCTCAAGTCACGTCCAAAGCATGGTGAAATGTATATTTTTAGACCCCTGTAATGTGATGAACCCCCGTCTGTTTCGCATAGTATAAAAACACAGAATCGACACATTTGGGAGACTTCGCTATTGGTCGTGCTAGAGATGGTGAAGACATCTTGGTGACGTCAGAGTCTACTGTGAGTCGGCAGGCAGATACCTTCTTCGGAGCTGTGTTAGGCGAAACAGGCTGCCGCAGGCTGACAGGAGAAGAGGAGGTGCGCGACGGGAGTCGAACCAAAGACCTCTATAGTGAAGACAGCAGTGCACTCGGGGTGCTGCGCAGCACACGGCGATTCATCACCACTGCAAGTAACCAATCCTAAGATAGATATTACATCTGTAGAAACATAACTGAATATGTTTAAACGACAATATAATGTTTTGTGTGTCAGTGATGCTCAAGATGTACTCGAGTAAATGGTGCCAGAAATGCGAACCTTGTTCAAGAACATCGCAAATTTGGCTTGCATCTTGATCATAGTGCCCAGCTCGTCTTGCGAAGCAGAACGGAGTTTCAGCTCATTTCGGCGCCTGAAAACGTACCTGAGGAGCAGTATGACACTACAGTGACTGAACTATGTATCAATTAGCCATGCACATCAGGATCACTGAATAACTTTGATCTTTGTGACTTGATTGTCAAGTTCATAGCTGCAAACGATCGCCGGAGAGCCATACTTGGTACAAGTAGTACTTAAACCTTTATTTTGTATAAACTATATTGAGTTTTTTGAGTTATACAATCGTGTAATATAAGAATTGTTGAAGTGAATATTGCTGTGTATTTTTTACATGTTGTTAACTTGAATACTGATTCACGTGAAGGACAATTGTTCACAAGAAGGTATTGTTTCAGTGCTCAACCTGTTTGAAAGGAAAATTTATTTATTAAATATTAGATTTGGATATTTTTACTTCTATTCGCCAAATGTATCCGCGTCCCTCGCCTCCTCCCCCTCCTCTTTACACAGGGATTGTTCACAACAGTTGTATTGGATCACATGTCCTACCCCAGCGACTCAGCGGTAACGTGTACCTCAATTTTCTGCAACACATCCTCCTCCCGAATTTGCTAGATGATGTGACACTAGTTGTCAGGTTCAACATCTGGTTTCTGCATGACGGTGGCCCAGCCCACTACACATCACACGTGCTGTGCGACAACATTTGAACATATTTCCTGGACGGTAGGTTGGACGTGGTGGTCCGGTCGCTTGGCCCCCTCGTTCGCCGGACCTAAACCATCTCGATTATTTTCTGTGTGGTCACATTAACAGCCAAGTCTTCATGACGCCGATTGAGACAGTGTTAAACTGACAACAACGTATTATGGCGGCTTGCGAACAGCTGCGTGAGGTACCACAAGTGTTTCAAACAATACGAGACAACATTCTTTCGGTGCTGCAACGCCTGCGTTGAGGTAGGAGGGCCGAATTTCGAACATCTGTATTAAGATGTGCCTTGTTTGACAACTCAATCTGCGCATACACCGAAAAATCTGCCACCCGCATTTGTCTTATTCTATTGTTTTTAATTTGGCTGCTATCGTTCACCCTCCCAGCCACTGGACTGGCATCGGGGCATCTCGTGTTAGTCCCTGCACATTTGCAGGGTGATATTTCCGGACAAATGTTCTCAAACAAATAATGTTTCTTTTCACTTGTCGGCCGCTCATGTGATTTACGACCATTCATTCCCGACATCGTCGTGTAAAAAAAAAATATATATGTATATAGGACCTATATATGTTGTTATTGAAGAACACCGACAAACTCTGGCAGGTGATTCTTTATGAAAAAAAAAAACAGGCAGAAATTATATTTTGCATTTATCGCCTAAACTTAAGAGCGCAGTGTACAGTAGTTTTCATCGTTATATTTTTATTTTTTATTTGTATTGGAATTTTTTTCTTATTTTAGACACAAAATGTGACTAAATTTTGCTCTTATGAAATTTTTTAATCTCTGGGTTTTCGCGTAATAGCTTGTTAAAGTCAAAATTTGCATGTTTCTGTTTTAAGGCTAAATGTTCCCATTTTAATTCTGAATGCCGCCACCAAAATGCAGCACCAAAATGAGCAAATTTTTCTACAGAAATAACTCGGCAACCCATGAACGGATTTTAATGCGGGAAACGGCATTTTACATCGTAATACCATACTTATGTAGGTAATTAGTTTGCATGCCATTAAAATTATCCGATACAGAAATGTTTTAAAAATAATGTCTACAAAGCAATGTTTTTTAAAAAAAGTCGCCTTACAGGAACATGGCCATGAGTTAGACGAATTTAACGCAATTTACAGATTTTGAATAGTTCAAATACTTTTGTCGGAAACAGAAAAATAAGATATTAACATGTAAGGTGACACAATGCAGGATTCGCGTCCCCACCCCCTTTTTTACCTTCGCGTAAATAACAGTTTTAATGCGACAGTCGGCCTCTGGTATGCTTCCAAGGTCAAAAGCATCCTTCCCATCTCTCTCTTGTAATGCTGTATAGTACTACTTGAAAATACGTAAGGCTGGGTGTTACATTTGTATGACAGTGTGGTAATTACAGACAGAAACACTCAACAACTAAACCAACTATGCTACCGTTATTCAGACTCGGTTGTTAGTATACAACAGGGGCGGCAAACCTTTTTGAAGCTATGGCCAAAAATTTGGCCCAAATCATGTCACGGGCCACAATATCACATTAACTTTCTGTCATGTGCTCAAAAATGATGTAAAACCAACACTTGTTTTATAAACTGTATATTATTACTAAACGAAACTACCATTTTATAGTCTAAACACGAACAATGACAGAAAAATGACAATAATGCTCACACACAAATTGTAAACACATTAAGTTCAGATTTACAATAGTAAACACACATAATACACATTACATTTTATAAAATATTGTTAAAAATATATATGATGTTCAGAAATCGATAACATTGAGTTCAGATTTACAATATTAACTTGCACGTGTGCATTCTAATGGGATTTTTGAAACTGCTTTCCACTTATCAATTTATCAATTTTGGGTGCTATATTCGACGTACTTAAAATGAGCATATCGGCAAAGTGTTTGTCTGTTATGTTTGAACGAAATTTGTTTTTATGGCATTCATGGAAGAAAATGTTTGTTCACAGATATATGTTGAGCCAAATTTACAAATGTACCTTAAAGAAAATTCGTGAATGTTGGGAAATTGTTCTTTAGGAACATATTTCCAGGACTGAATTAAGCTTGGAGTGGTCGGTGACTCACAAAGTTCTTTAAACTTAGAGCAGAGCCCCAAATGGTTTTGAATTTCTAGAATTTCCATTTGTACTGGAGGACTATACTTATTTAATTCAACCTCTGAAACAAGAAAGGGATTTATAAACAAATCAATGTTACATCTCTCATATTCAAAAGAAGAAACCCGTTTTTCAAATGACTCGTGCAAAGATTGGACAGCTGATTTGTACTTTAAGTGATTAAGAGTAAAATCACTGTATTTACTTACTTCTTGTTTAATAGTTGGAAAATTTTCAAGGATGCTCTGCTCTAAGTTGTTGCAAAACAATTTCAACTTTAACATAAAACCATTCACTTCATTAAACATGAGTGGAAATAAAGAATCTTTACCTTGCAATCTCGTATTCAGAGTATTCAAATATTTCAATATGTCCACTAAAAATGCAAAATCACAAAGCCACGACCTGTCTTTTAGCAGTTCGCAAGGAAGCATTCGGTAATCTGAATCGCATTGGGCAGTTACAGTGATTGACTC
Organism: Medauroidea extradentata; assembly: GCA_003012365.1. Classification (NCBI taxonomy): domain Eukaryota; kingdom Metazoa; phylum Arthropoda; class Insecta; order Phasmatodea; family Phasmatidae; genus Medauroidea; species Medauroidea extradentata. The sequence continues at coordinate 15,107 of PNEQ01110155.1, forward strand.
GATTAGCGAGGGTTTCTGCCAGTCATTTTCTTTTTGTGGTGTTGATGAAACCAAGGCTTGTTTCCTGTAACTAGCCGATTAAAAAATGTACTACAGAATTGCTACATTAGGTACTTATATATCTAAAAGGTGAGGTAAGAGGTTTTTTACGCCCTAGGTCTTCAGATCCAATGAGGGTGAAATGAGGGGAAGGACAACACATCATCCATGCCCCGTCCAAATTCGAACCGGGGTCCTTTCGCACCATAGACCGGCTTCGTACCATCTTTGCTATCGAGGCTGGCAATATCACAAAAATAATACGCACGAAGACAAAATTATTATTGTTATACTGAAAAATTAGTGAGCATCGATCTCTTACATTTCTTTATCCTGTATTCTCCACTTTACTAGGCCACAAGGTACTTTTTTTTTCCGCCGTCAAAGACAACCTTTTCTTTTTTTCTCCTTTTCCTGTTACGGCTTTACACTCCACTGGTTGGCTACTGAAGAGGTGCCTGGGTCAGCGCTGTTTGTGATGATATCCCCAGAAGCCTGGGTTCTAAACTGTATTATCAGCTCTTGGAATGGTAAAATTAATAGAAAACTAAATACAGCTATCTATATACTAATTTCATCGGTAAATTCAACCTAGCATCAGATCTGAGTATATGCCACTATTGATAGTCATCCTTTTCTTCAAACACATTTTTTGTGAACTAAAACATGTACACGTAAAATGCAAGCTGTCGAAAAAGTATGAATTTGTTGAGGTAAATATGTAACGAGGGCGTCTAGTGATCACTTCATCGTGAATAGCATATATATATATATATATATATATATATATATATATATATATATATATATATATATATATATACATGTATACATAAGACTGCACAACCTGAGTACAATAAACGTTAGTATATTACTTACTTTTCCGTGAGCGTCTTCCTCACATCAGGTTTTCTTCTTTTGTAAGGCAGCCGTAGTACATTTTTTCCTTTCATAGAGAATCTGTGTATTTTCCATTCTGACGCATAGTATACCTAATACATCATTAATTTGATTACTAACTGTAAACGCACATATCATATATCTCTGTTAATTTGATTATAATTGTAATATGTGTATGTATACAATTGACAACACCTACATCCACGAGTAGATTTATCTACTCAAATTGGGATAAACAGGTGGCAAAGATAAATAAATAAATAAAACAAATAAATAAATAAGCATTCAATTACTTGTTCAGCTAACTAGAAACGACGATACGAATGGTAAGGACATCCATATCCTGTATGTGGATACTGCCTCTTGTTGTGCTGCCGCCTATGCATATACAGGTGGGTAGCACCAATAGCTGTACATTACAGTAAATAAAACCTAAACAAGATGTAGAATTACAGCAGGATTCTCATGGGCGTGTTGTACATGCATGCGGTTGCTAGCTCAGACTGAAGTTGCTACTACGTGATGGATAGCTGCCAGAAGGGCTGGGGGGGGGGGATTAGATGATGTGTGTTATCCCTGTTTCAGTTGCTGCGGCGTTGAAAATATAGGGAAGGCTTTTATACCGCCTTCTCCACCTTTCTCACAAACCCAGTCGTCGCATGACATATCACATACAGAGGCTAGCAGCATACACGTGTGCAACTTGACCAGTGTTATTCTTAACTTATCTTTCCAATCCTAATTTTTTTTAATTACGTGTAATTTAGTGATAAATCGTACTATCGTCCTATCAGTCAAGTTTTATTGTTATTTTGCACTCATTTTGACATTTTTTTTACCATTCTTCAATGGCAAGCAAAATATCCATTTACATAATCCGTATTTCACGCCGTATGATCAAAATATTATACACATATCGATTTTTACGATTCATCACTTCAGAAACTCGTAAACGTACCACTGTATCTGGATGCTTTAAGAAAATGTTGAAACACTTATTGCGATTTGTATTCCCGTGTATAGTGAACCAACATCTACCGCAAGCACGCACATGACAGATCAAACATGCAAATAGATATTGCGGAGAGTTCAAACACGAGTGAATCATTTGTACAATGTGAGTTAGGTAAGTAATACGCGCATGACAATGTAAAAGATCATATCAGACACCGAACAGGCGTACAGGCTGCAAACATAGTGAAGTGGCTATAGAACTTCTTACCGCACGAACACAGATGTACTGGCGTGCAAATCTGTACTTGCCTGTCAGTATTACCACAACAAAATTTTCCGCAAAATTTTATGTCTTTAATACTATTGAGGTACCGAGAAACTAGTCTTGCTTTGTAATTTTATTCCGTTGGTCCAGAGCAATCATAAACTATCGTGTATTTTTATTTCATTGGTATATTACGTCCAATCGATTGCCCAAGTAATTAGACATGATTACTAGTATATTTTGTTTACAAACTAACGAACCTAATAACTCAGATGTCTACCCAGGACTCAAAACCACAACATTTCACGCCGAAACCCGGCGTGCCAACTGACTGCGCTACAGTTGCTCAGTCATCAGATATAATTGGCATGAATATTATAAGAGCCTTGAACACTTGGATAACGTCTAAAATCACCAGGCATCCTAATGCAAAACTGACCACACTTGCAGACACTGATGGAGCGGTGCGGAACGGCTGATAGATGAGAGTTCTGGCGGGCTCATCCGCGGCCGGCCTTGGTCGCGCTTGACCCAGTATAGTGAATATCTTATTTGTCTGTTTCCGTCAAAACTATTTGACTTATTCAAATTCTGTAAACCGGGTTGAATTCGTCTAACTAATGGCCATGTTCCTTTAAGGCGACTTATAAATTAAACAGGTTTTTGAAATTATATCTTCAAAAATTACTGTATTGGATAATTTAAACGACATGCAACCTAATTACCTACATTAGTATGGTATTACGATGTACAATGCCGTTTGCCGACTTAAAATCCGTCAAAGGGCTGTGAAGTTATTTATGTAGAACTTTTTGGTCCCGAAAGTGCTGCCATCACTCGGCGGAGATTCCCACTATACATGGGGGACATTTAGCCTCAAGGACGACGCTAAAACCAACTGATATAATAATATTTCTTGCTATTGGGCAAGCGCCCGGTCGCAAGCATCCAACACCCCTACAACATCCTCTCCAAGGCCCTCCTAAACTGTCCCACACCCCGCAACGACACCACATCCTCCTGCAACAAATTCCACTCCCTTACTGTCCTAACCACCATCGACTGTAGTCCCCGACCCATCCTCTACCAGACCCGCTGTATCTTTTTACTGTTGTTGCCTCTAACCCTATATCCACCCTTATCTAGATGTTCAGCTAGTGCACTCCATCCTCCGTCCCGTTCCACTATCTTATACATCCTAACCAGTCTTTCCACCCTCCTCCTATCCTTCAGTGAGTTCCATCCCATATCCCTCATCATCACTGATGGCCTGAAACTACTTTCATCCTCTCCATCCTGCCCTCGTCTTCTCCACTTACCCTTCACCCTTCTGGCTGCCCTTCTCTGCGCCTTCTCCAGCTCCCTCACCTCTACCTCAACATGGGGGTCCCACTCAGCTGCAGCGTACTCAAGAACAGGCCGGACCATGGTGTTGAGGCCTTCTCCTTCACCTCTGAGTTGGTTCCCTTAATATCCTACCCATCATTCCTAGCACTTTCCTACCCTTTGCGACCACTCACTGAACTTGACTTTTCCACCCAAGATTTTCATGCAGAACAACTCCTAGGTATTTATACTCGGATGCCTCGCCTATTTCCTGCCCTGCCCAACTATAGAATTCCCTGTTCTTTTGCATTTTCCTTGTAAACCGCACTAGTTTAGTTTTTCTAACATTTATCTTCATAATCGTATTCTGCTGGTAACCTCCAGACCTATATCATTGACCATTATTGTAAACAATATCGGACCTAGCACACTCCCCTGTGGTACCCCTGAACAGACCTTTCCCTCAATTGACACAGAACCCCCGACTTTCACTCTCTGAACCCTTCCCTTGAGGAAATCTCCTATCCACCCTACCAACCTCTTGTCTTCTAATAGGTCATCCACCTTTTGCATAAGTTTCCCATGAGGCACCTTGTCAAAGGGCTTTTCAAAGTCAATGAAACAGGCACCCACTTGCTTTCCCTCAACAGCTTTCACCAGGTCCTCCAAAAGACCGGCCAACTAGTCTCACACGAATATCCTTCTCTGAAACCATGTTGGTATTCCCTCAACCAGTTCTTTTCATTCATCACCTTAACTACGTGCCGTGCTACCAATCGTTCCATCACCTTCTGGTATTCAACGTAAGACTCACCGGCCTGTAACTGCTGGGGTGCGACCTATCCTCTCCCTGCTTGTATATTGGTACCATCAGTGCCTCCTTCCATTCAAGTGGGAGCTTACCTTGTTCCAGTGACCTGTCAAACAGCACTTTGAGATACTTAATCAACTCCTTAATAGCAAACTTTAATGCCCCATTTCCAATACCATCTGGTCCGACCGCCTTGCTACTTACCAGCCCTTTGATGATCCTAGCTATATCCTTCACTTGAATTCTAAATTTTTCACCTCTTTTCCTATCCCCCTTATCATTCCTTTGTCACATGTCATGTGGCTCAAAGACATCCAGGTATTGCCTCTGTAGCATATCAGCCTTCGCCTTGTCTGTTGATGCGACCAGACCCTCTCTATCTTTCAACTGCGGAATCCCTCCATCCCCTCCTCTCATCTTCCGAACATACCCGTAGAACTGTTTCCAGCTCTTATCTCTCCCTAGAGCCATTATAATTCCCAAGTACTCGTTTTTTGCTCGTTTAATTTTTTTTCTAGCTCTCTTCCCATCTCCTTTAGTTGGTCCCTAGCCCTCATTACGCCTTTGTTTTTCCACTCTGCATGTAATTTTCTACACTTTCTTTTCATTATTTTTATCTCCTTATCATAATATGGAGGGTCCCTACATGATCTTATCCTTTTTGAGGGACAAATTCCTTCAGAGTTGTTTCCACAGTTCTTTTAAAGTTTTCCCACAAGATTTCTACACTTTCTTCCTTAGACCATTCCTCAAATCTCTCCTTAAGATGATTTTCTGCCCCTTTGCAATCCCCCATCTGAACTGCCATATCACCTTGTACCCAGGATCTACTACTTTCGGTTTATCAGTTCCAATCTTTACCACAGGAATGTCACGATAAGAGATTCCTTCCAAAACTACAGCATCCCTTATAACATTCCCATGCCTGACCACCACCATGTCCAGCATTGCCCCTGAATTCTCTCCAGCCCGACTCGTAGGTGTTACCCCTGCCTGCACAAGCCCCCTGTTTACCAGCGCAGCTGCCATCCTCTGCATTACATGTCCCATCTCCTCTGCCCCTTCAACCCACTGCACACCAGGCATGTTCAGATCTCCTGCTACCATAACACACTGCCTGTCCCTAAGCCTGTCAAGCCTCTCCTTGATCACTCAATTTCCTGCCATCCCTGACCTGGAGGCCTGTACACAGCCAACAGTTTTATATTCCTACTCCTCCCACTTATATTAATTTCCATCACTTCCGCTTCCTCACTGATAAATTCTACATACCCTAGCAAACCTTTCCTCAAACAGACCATAATTTCTCCCCCTCTCCTGCCCCTGTCCCTTCTAAATATCGTAAACCCATCCTGCTGGATTTCGCTGTCCAGCACTTCATCACTCAACCAGGTTTCCACAGCAACCACAACATCTGCTCCATAACCTTCAACCTTACTCCACAGACTGTCCAGCTTGTTGTAAAGACTTCTACAGTTGACTACTATAACTTTCAATGTTGATTCTACTAACCTCCCCTTTCCTCCCTTTCTGACCTGTGGTTGCTACTGCTGTCTACTCGTCACCCTACTCCTCTCCAGGCAGCCAGCTGTCTCTTTACCAAGCACATCACCCAGGACTCTTTTACCATATTCTGTAAGGTGCACCTGGTCCCTACCAATGCTACCCCTGCCTACCCACAGCCTACTGTCCACAAAAGTAGCTCCACTCTCCCGGCAAACATCCTCATACAACTCGCTAGCAACCATTGCCTTTACATAGTCAATACCCCTTCGACACAGAACCCTACTGACCACTACACTAGCCTTAGGAAACTTGATTTTCACTTGTCTTAAAAGCTCCTTTAGGTACTTCCCTACATCAACACCTATGTCTCTATGTACAATGTCGTTGCCACCAACATGAAAAATGACCACCCTTACAGTTTCACTCCCCCTCATACTACTTACTTTCTTACTCAGGTCTTTTATCTTGGCTCCCCCAAATGCTGCCTTATACACACTTCCCCTAGTGATTCCCCTCAGGTCCACCCCCTTCACTATGGAGCTTCCTATAAATACCACTTCTGGGTCCCTACCTACCCTGATTTCCCCCTCTCTGAATATATGACTCTTCCTTCCAATTTCCTGCCTGCTGTTCCCATCTACCTTTGCTTTCTTACATGGCTGCATGACCCTGTCCCCTTCCTGCCCTGCTGTGACTACGTCACCTACTCTACTGTCATTATCTGCCCTTAGCTGTGTCTCCCTTGTTACTACTTCAACTTGTTCCTTGGCTCCAACCATCACCTCACTTTGCAGTCTCCTAGCACATACCTCTACGTACCTAGCCTTACTGACCCCTGTACTCTTTCCCTAGTCTTCTGTTCCATCTCCTCTACCCTCTTACACAGCCTTTCTACCTCCTGCTCTGTTTCCCTTCTCTTTTGCCTTTCTTCCTTTAGTTCCCGCTCTGATGCACTACGCAAAGCTACCATTTCCACTTTTGTCTCATTCAATTCACCCTCCAGTTTTTCCAACCTCACTATCAGCTTTCCCAATCCTGCCTCCCTTCCCAATCCCCCCTCCACCTTCTCTAATCTATCCATCACCTCTGCTTACTTCGCTTTGATTTGCTCCACCAACCTTTCTTTCCACTCCTCCTCCCTCCTTTTCACTAGTAGCCCCTCCACTATTTTCCCCCTAGTATGCCTCCTAGTACACTAAATGCCCAGATGTCTCTCTCATCCTCTCCTATCTGAGTCCCTATCTCCACTCGCCCCATCTCCTGCAATTTCCTGACCCCAGCAGTACTCTTTACCACAGATACCTCCTTCCCAGATTTCCCACTCCCACACTCGACACAAAACCATTCTTAGCCTAAGAGTTCCAAATCTTCCTCCCCCATTCCTAAGCATTCTGAATGGAACCATCCATTGCACTTGTCACACTGCACACCTCCCTCTCCTGCCTTCCAAGTTTTTTTGCAGATGTCACACCTATACCTCTTCCTCCCCATTATCCCCTTCAGTTTTTTATCCCCTCTCTTACAGCCTACTCACTTATTAAACTATTAGTATGCCACTACCCTATTTCTTACAAATAACTTAGTAACGAAGCAATTATTGTAACACTACCTTACTTAACCTCAAACTTAAAATAGGCCTACCTAACCTACAACTTACCCTACTACACCACCTGTTAATAATAATTAACAAAGAATAACAAATTACAACTAACAAAATTAAGCAACTAACAATTTAAATCACCAAAACTTAACTATTACTTCTTACACCTAAGATTACATAAAGCACGTGGCGACCACGTGGCAGACCAAGACCAGCGAAAACTGACAAAATAGACAATAATAACAATATATATTATCAAACTGACACTTATCCACTAAACACTTACTAAATATTTAGACTAGCTCAATTAATTATAATGTAAAATACTTATCAACCACGCAGCATCACGATAGCTTCTCCTACACGGCGGCCATCTTCCCGCATTTAGTATGCATGCGTAGCAATGAGTGTTGAGCCGTTCAGGCTACGTGATAGCAGTGCATACCACCGTAATGTAGACAAGTATTGAAATTAAACAAATAAATATATCAACAGCCACAAAAAAACAACAAACGTAAAAGCGTTTTTTGTGACTTAAGAATCAGCAACGAGCACAAAGGATTTCTTGTTAGCATACTGACAGAATGAAGGGATTCAGACGGCTCTTAACATTTAAGATTATGAGAGCCAAAGAAGGTTTACATGTTGTGAACATGGAGTTGCTCTGGGAATGGAGGATATGGAAAATGGGAGAAATCCACGATAAAAGCCACCGACCAACCTCATCGTACCGGCACGATTCCCACATGTGAAAATTGGCGTGACCACCGGCTGGTAATCATAACCGTATCGCATTATCGCGAGCATTAGACAGCTGTGGCGGTTGTAGCTGCCATACTTTAAATACCGACACTGTACTATTATTTTTCATTTTAAGTACTACCCCACTAAGTTATTCGTGTTTGCTTTAGTTGCAGCTGCCTGGGCCCTACCATTTTCGTTCACGACTGCTACGACATGTACGCAGAATGCTAGAAACAAACTGATCTGCGGCTTTAACAGTATAGTACTTGTTCTTTACCGTGAATGTCCACCACCGTCTGTACGCTGTACACATCACATGGATGTTCGCAGGATTGCCTATGTTCTAGGCTCTGTATGACTGCGCGAATATTCAGGTGCGTTTTTGAGCATAAACGATATGTCCTAGACACTTGCAACAAGAGGACCTTTTATTATTACGCAGGTTTCCTTTCTCAATAAACCATCTTCAAATCTTCGAAAATTCTGACGGTAAAATAGTTGTATGCAATTATAGGTTAGCCGCCCCTATTATTTTATAAGGGCGGAAGGAATCACGTTATATTTGCTGATGGTTTGTGGCAATGCTGAAAATATAGTTTTTAATGTATTTTAATTTCCGATTTTTTGGGAAATACGATTATAAATTTGGATATTCAGAGACTCATTACTCACTTAATATTAAGTTAAGGCGAACATAAAAAATGTTATTTCTGCTGCTTGTTTTTTCATAATATATCACCTGCCGGAGTTAGTCTGTGTTGTTCATGAACGTAATATGTGTATGTGTATATATGCTGTATATACAGGGTGAAACAGAAGTGATGGTCAATAATTCACACATGGAAAGTACTGGCCAAAAGAAGCTACAAATGTCCAGTAAACATGGGTCCGGAAATCAACCGTTGTCGAATTCTCGTAACAAGTCGAATTGGGAACCAACTCAAAACGCGTTTGGATTCCTAGGTAATTACGCTGGTATCTCAAGGTATGGGTTCGCCTATCAGGTTGTTGACGCATGCGCAACTACTCTGCTCGCTCCCTACATGCACTGTGCCGTACAGACAATCAGTTACGAAAGTAAAGGCACCATGGACTGAGGTTACACTAATGAAGAGTACGCTGACATGCACTTCATGAATGGCAAAGCTAATGGCAGTGCACTTCAGGCTGCACGATTGTATGAAGAAGCTTTTCCTCGCCGCAGGCAGCCCGACAGACGTACATTTACGAGGTTACATCAGCGCCTTCGAGAAAGTGGGAGTTTCGCACATCATGTACGAGAAGGTAGACACAGATCCATAACACCTGATGTTGAGGAAAGGGTGTTAGACATTGTACACGAACGTTCAAGTACTTCAACAAGGAGGATTGCTATCCAGGAGCGTGTGCTGAGTCATATGAGTGTGTGGCGGATTTTACATCGGCAATTACTGTATCCGTATCATTTCCAGCGTGTGCAAGCTCTCAACAATGCAGAATTCCCTCCTAGAGAGAATTTCTGTCAATGGATGCAACAACAGTGTACTTTGAACCCCCTGTTTATAAGCAATATTCTGTTCACGGATGAAGCTGGGTTTACCCATGATGGCATTTTCAACTTCCATAACTGTCACATTTGGGCTGATGTCAATCCTAATGCAACACATGTGTCACGACATCAGCAACGTTTTTCGTTGAACGTCTGGGCCGGACTGCTCGGAGACCGCATAATTGGACCACACTTCCTACCACAGAGACTAACCGGAGATCGGTACAGACAGTTTCTGCGTACTGTACTTCCAGATCTGCTTCATGATGATGATGTTCCACTGAACCAACGCCTGAACATGTGGTTTATGCATGACGGTGCTCCAGCATATTTTCAATTACGTGTGCGCCGGCTTCTAACTCGATGGTATGGTCAACATTGGATAGGTAGAGGAGGACCTGTGCCATGGCCTCCAAGGTCGCCGGATTTAAATCCCATGGATTTCTGTGTGCGGGGTCATGTCAAAAGCCTGGTCTATGCTACTGAGGTCAACTCTCTTGAAGAATTACGCTTGCGGATTAAAGCAGCCTTCCAGCATTTACAGAATACACCAGGACTGCCTGAGATGATTCGCAACTCGTTTCAGAGACGAGTTCAATGTTGCATTCAGACGCATGGGCAACATTTTGAACACCTTCTTTAAAGATTAGAAATTCAATGTGTTCCTACATACTGATCATCTGCAACAAACAATGTGTTCTATCTCGACAACGGTTGATTTCCGGATCCATGTTTACTGGACATTTGTAGTTTCATTTGGTCAGTACGTACTTTCCATGTGTGAATTATTGACCATCACTTCTGTTACATCCTGTATATATATATATATATATATATATATATATATATATATATATATATATATATATATAAACACACACACGGTGTCCAAAAACAACTGCATAGTAAGCACACCACGCGAATCTCAGAGACGAACATTCTAGAGGAAAGATGTACGACAACATTTTACATACACAGTGGCAACATGGCACTGTAGTTAGTCCCCTCTTGCGCTCCGCAGATATTCACTGCTACTGTTCTGGGGGCAGATTAAATATCGCCACCTGCTACTTGCACCGACGCAGCGCAACGCAAGTGCAGAGCAAGTTAAATGCTTCTTCTATGTCACTACGCGAGTATACAAATCCAATACAGCGCAAGCAGACGCAACACGGGGCAGTTTTGCATTGCACCCGTAAAAGGCGATATTTGATCGCCCCCCTTGCCCGCATATTATAGGTGCAGGTTAAGATTCCGAGCAGTCCAGACGTGGTTCTACATTTACTCGACGCTACATACATAAAAGAATACCTCGGCGTGAGCAGGAAATCGTCTGACGGAGAACATCAGGGAACCATTCTTCATGAAAACAAAACCTTGTGAGTTCGGGGTTGAAGAAAGACTTTAGTTTATTGCACTGAAATAATTTCCACTTCATTAGTTTTCCCCTTCGTATCCGCCTCGTGTCCGCTTCGTTACCGCTTTGTATCCACTTCATGTTCGCCAGGGTATGATACATTTTCCCCTGATGATCCATCCTGTCAGTACAATAGAGAGCATAAAACGGAAAGTTACTCTGCCTATACATGTAAGCGAAAACAATAATCATCTCGCAAATCACGACGTGGCAATTTGCTGCTTAAAACTGTGATACTGTATGCGTTATCGCCAGTCCGATAACTGTGGCAAGACATGTGTTGCTGAGTTAGCTTAAGGAACAGATTTCAGAATACGTACCTTGTATTATAAATCGTTGCAGCAGAAGCAAGTTTAACCGCCAAATCAGGTGCTGCCAAACTCTGTATTTACTCTCGATGAAATTACTTATAAGACACATATTTGCAATTGAGTTAGGCATCGTGTGTCATGCCACTTGTGGGATGTATGTGTGCTTGTGTCAGACGTATTCACTGTTACCTAAATAACAGCTTTGCGACAATGCTAGTTTTATTTGCTATTTTTTCGAATGGACATAACTAATTTACGCCATCTACACGACGACCATTTGAACACATTATATGTTGAATGAATTTAGAAAGTAATGTTCAGATGTGGGAAATACGAGCCCGGATTTATGGGGGTGGCGAAATATTGGCCAAGGGAGACTGGGGGTTCGACGAGTTCATCATTGACTGTCGAGAGTAAGTTCGAGCATTTTGGAATTTGAACAGGGCTTCTCTAGCAACATTTTAGCAAAAAAAAAAAAAGCTAATGGTAATAGAGAAGACTATTACATTTGATGATGATGTGATGATCCGAACGAACAAGTTGATAGGTTAAAAGATTTTAATTTTCTTCGCAAAGAGTTAGGAATAACTCGCACACCAATAAGATAATTTCAATAATTTATTAAACCATCGAAGGAGACAATATATTATTAGCCGATTGGAAATAGCATGTTAACTGTTAAACTGTGTATATATTATATTTCGTGTGTTAATGACTTGATTTGAAATTCGTATTAGTGTAATCAGAGAAGTACTCTTATGAACACTATAATTTAAATTTTCCGCTCTGCTAACTCGTGGGATTGAGCTCTTTTCACAGAACTCTCTGCACGCCCGAAGGTCCCCGAAGAGACAGCCCCCCGAACATTACCGACGACTTGCCGAGGCAACGGCTGTTTACAATGGCAGCGCACGCACGTTATTTATTTTGCTGGAACCGAAATTAATTTCTTGTTAATTTTGAGTTGCGAAATACATAAATGACTATGTTTGTGTTGGAATTCGTGCAATGTTTGGTTGTGAATACATTTTTTTTGTCGTATAGGGCGTAATTAACACGTGAAACGATTGTAAGTAGAACATGTTTTAAAAGTTCATTAAGACCACAAGGCAAGGACGACTCGCTATTTGTCCGATAACTTTATACGTTCTTGTTTTTATAGCTTTGCATTTAGTTTATGAATGTTTAATTTATGTACAAATGGTCAAATAACTTATATTTGTGTACGAATTCGTAAGCAGTTCGACTGAGGAATAAGGTCACTATTCAACTTCGTTAACTTTTCAGCTTCGTTAATTTCTAGTAACTGCTTTTACAATTTTGGTATTTTCCTTTGATATTTACCATCTGTTGAATTTCTATTAACTACTTTTATGATATAGAAATTGATAATGGAATTTTTTTGTTTAGATAGTTTGGTAGAGTCACTCTCTGATTTTGAACTTAAAAAGAACCTTTGTGTTGATGTAATCTGTTTAACTGAGCATTACCTAAAAGCATTACAACTACAACAAATAACAATCCCAGGCTACAACCTTACGTCCTTTTATTCTAGAAAACAGACAACAGGTGGTTGTGTATGCATTTTTACAAAATCCATAATCAATTTTGAACATGTCGACATTGACATTTGCTCTGAAAAAGATTTTGAATGTGCTGGCATGTTGATACCAGTATCCAACACAAAAATTTTAATCTTATCAATTTATAGGTCTCCTTCTGGAAATTTTCTACATTTTATTAACTGCCTAGAGAAGATCCTTCTGAAATTCTCCAATCAAAATAAAGAAATTATAATCTGTGGAGACTTCAACATAAATTATTTAATTGAAGGTGCACATAAGCAATGCTTATCATCATTACTGCATACTTTTAACCTAGTTCCTACAGTTAGTTTTCCCACAAGAATACAAAACAACTCTGCAACTGCAATAGACAATATTTTTATTGAATCTCAAAATATAGGTCATTATAACATCCAACCATTTATAAATGCGCTGTCAGACCATGATGCTCAAATAATTACCTTCAACAACCTCCACTTAAATAGGAAAATTGCAGGAAGTCCTAAAACATTTAAACATATAAGGATAATTAACGAAAATTCCATAAAGACATTTAGATCCATTTTAGAGAATGAAGATTGGTCTGAG